>JAGKRZ010000097.1:0-115315 GCA_020002355.1 Intubia oerlemansii
AAAAAAAAAAAAAAAAAAAAAAAAAAAAAAAAAAAAAAAAAAAAAGCACAGACTACGCAGTACGTACTGTTTCATTCTTCAGCCCCTCGTGTTCTCTTGTTTCAATTACAGGACACTTTCACGTTATTGTTGAAGCATCCTTCTTCCCATAGGCTGCCTTCCTCTGCTTTGTACTCTGTACATTGACTGCCTATCTCTCTTTCATTTTTTCTGCTAACGGCTTTTGTTTTATAACGTAAATCTCACTACCAACAAAAACCAGAGAACCAAAATCGAAATACGGGCAGACGGGAAAATAAAAAGAACCAACAACCTCCGCAAAAAAAAAAAAATATCCGTCTTTTCCTGTACTTTTTTCCCTCCTAGTTTTTTTTCTTTTATTTACTATATATATTTTTTCCTCCTTCTTTTCCTTCTCTTCCTTTTCCTTATCCTTCTATTCCCTCCTCCCACGTACGTGGCGCCGCATAAAATCCGGAGATCGCAGCTTGGCCGTACTGTACTTTTTATTTTGACCCAATACCGAACGAAGAACGTAGCATGTAGATCTTTGCTTCAAGAGTCTTTTTTTTCTTTTTACGCCCGTTTTTTTCTTCCTGACAACCTCCACGTAAGATACTTTCTCGTGTCAGCCCACCTAGATCCCTTTCTCTCCAACACGACCCCCCATCAGCATTCAGAGTGCCGCTAAAGAGAGACAGTCCTTTTTTTATTCTTTTCTTTTCCTTTTTTCTTCTACCTATACTCTCCACGGAGATCGGAGTTCAGGCACCCTCCCCTCCCCCCCCCTCCATCTCGCCTGTCTTTTGCGGTGCCCCTCACGCTTCACGTTAAGAAAAAAATAATACAAAATAAAGGGCAAAAAAAAAAGACCCTGTCTTGGCTTGTCCCAACAACATGTTTCAATATCTCCGTTCACCCCACCAAGAAACTCGTGGCGTTGGAGGGAGTCATCGTATTTTGAGACATTGACAAAATGGGGACCAATACCGGACCGGTCAGTTTTTATTTAATAACTGGGTTCTGGATGATGTAATTCTGTCCTTTTCAATTACACTTTATCATGGTTCTTTTTTTGTTCTTTTTTGTGTATCTTGCATTTTTGGGTATATTTTGAATATTTTGAATATTTTGAATATTTTGTATATTTTATATATATTGGGTCTCTTTTGGGTCTCTGGTCTTTAGTTTTTTTTCTGGGTCTCCGAGCCCTCTTGCCCACCGTGGGTCGTTCCTGCCGTTTTACGGCCAGCGCGGCCAGCGCGGCCAGCATCACCCAAGAACTCCATACAGAGTATGAGCCATACTATGAGCCAATAGGCCAATAAGACAACGAGCCAATGAGCCCGATGTCGCGCCGCGGCCCAGAGCCACGTGTGGGCCAGAGTGGCCGAGCTGTGGACGGCCGGTCGACGTTATGTGGGCATCTGTAGATATCAGTGGACTGCTATTGCACTGTCAGTGGGCTGCCAGGGGGGGCTGCCAATGGACGGATCTAACCCATGTTGCGCGCCAAGAATGGATAAATCCAGGGTGATGGGGTAGATCATTGAAAAGTTTTTTTTTTTTGGTGTGATTTTTGGTGCTACTACCTCTTCAGGGCTACTGCCTAGTTCGTTTTTCCTTTTTTACTTATTTTCAGGCTATTGCCATTTTTGGATTCTGCCCTCTTTAGCTGCGACTTCGCTCTGCACGGCTGGCACGGCTGTGGCGGCAGCCTCGGGGCCGTGGAGCCGTTGTGCTGATTTTGGCAGGCGCGAGGCACGCCAATGCGCTTTTAGCGGCTCTCCTGCACTAGGTACCTAGGGTATTCTGCAGAAGAGAGGGAAAGGAAGTGCAGAAAAGGGTCAAGAGTGAAGAAGCAAATAGAAAAGATAAAAAGACTAATTTGAAATGCGAATAAAGGTTCTGAAAGGACAGCATGGACGGGAGTGATGTGATTTTCTTTTTCCCTTTTTGATTTGAAGAATAAAGGACGGCAAAACACAAACTTAATGCAAAACGTATATCGTACCGACAGAATACTCGTAAAGGTACAGGTACATGTACATGTAACTTACTCCGTACCTTGCACCTTTCGACTAAAAACTCTTCAAACTTTACCTACAATGCATAATTATCAACGTCACTTTGAGCAAGTTAAACGCATACCGTGCTTGTAGTCAGACGGCCAGCTTGTCGGCCCTTTTACAGAAGCCGACGATATCCATAGCAGAGAGAGATACGACGTGCTGCACAGGCTGCATATATTTACGGAGTATGAGTCCTCACAAAAGCCAAACTCTCCATCCTCCATCATCCCCATCCCCATCCTCCCGCCATCCTCCCACTCCCCCATCCGCCCACATATGACCCCCATCCTGTTTCGCTCTCGCGTATCCCATGGTCCCCTTTCTCCCTTTATCCCCCTTCCCTCTCCCCCTCCTTTTCTCTCTCTCTCTCTCTCCAGACTCCTTGCCTGTCGTACTTTTTAGCTGACACGGATCTCCGTAGGACTAACCACGCTGCCGGCAAAACTGGAGGGAAGAAGAAGAATCCAAGAAACAAATAAAGAAAGAGAAAAAAAAAACGAACAAATAAAAGAACAAATTGAAACAAATAGATCGAATAAGAAAATACCCCCCATCGCTCCTTCCCCTTGGAACGCACTACTCGCAATGGGAAGATGGCACCCATGTATCTTACACCATACGTGTACATACTCGTACGTGCCCTTCGTGCTAGCCAGAAACTGCCTCTTCCTGGCAGGCCCGCCAAGCCGCCCGGTCGCAGTTTCCCTTTTTGCGCCCGCCGCCCACGCCGCCCACGCCGCCGACGCCACCCACGCTGCGTGCCCCCGCATTGCAGTGAACCACTGCGCACTGCGATGCGCCCTTCGCACCTTCCTCTCTACTCGTACATGTATCCTACGCCGTACTACGTAGACGCCTAGTCCCTGCCGCCGCAGCCCCGCCGACGCTCATGCTAGCAAAGATGTAGCGTAGTCTGATTTTTTTTTTCTTTTTTTCTTTTCATTTGATCTACTGGTGTGCAGGGCGCTTTTGGGTACACGCAATACGGAGTACTCCGTACAGCACAGCACGTACAAAGTACTTTCTACATGCCTCAACACTCTGTGTCGTTTTTTTTTGTCTCTTTTTTTTTTTTTTGCCCCTAGGTTTGAAACCATTGGCCCCTTCCCCTCCCCTCGATCAAAAGTCATTCTTTTCCCGCTGCCGGGCCCCTCTTGTTCTTTCTTGACCAGTCACAGCCTGCCACTTGAACTTCGCTCCTGCCCATCGTGACATTTTTTTTCTTTCTTTCTTTCCTTCTCTCCTCCTCCTCCTCCATCGCTCCTTCCTAGACAACTCTGCATCATCGACCCTGCTACCTGCCGCGCGTTGGCTTCTGCCGCTATAAGGTGTTCGTCATCGCTCCTTCCTTTTTGATCGATTCAAGTATCTTTTTTTTGTCCTTGCAAGGTGTACCCGATCCACTTTCCATTTTTTTTTTGTCGCTCGCACCTACCCCGAGCGGCCGAGTCGCGCACCGTTTTGTGTGAATCGCGACTTCCAATTACAGACAACCATTGTTCTTGTTGAGCATCCCGCCAAGTTTCTTATTTATTAGCATCACGGAGTTTTTCGCGCCTCATAACAACCTCCCACTCGCCTGCCAAACCCCCTCTTTCGTCTCCCCCCCACCAACGCCGCCTCTGCCGACGACGGGCCGCCGCCTCCCAGGCGTCCCTGCTTACCCAAGCAACCGCCCGGGGGACGTTATGCGGCTGCTTGGCCTACGATGAAGACCGAAGATGCTGGTATCGACGACTTGCTGCCGTCGCTCCCGCCTCCTCCGCCTCCGCCCTCGCCACTGAGTGGCGCCGGACCTCCTGACCCTCCTGTGCCGACGACCGCACAAGCGCAAACGCAAGCACAGACCGGACAGACTGCACAGACTGCACAGACTGCTGCACCCACGGCGCTAACCGCACAGGCGCCAGCCAAACGCACCGTCTGCGATCACTGCCGTCGACGCCGTACGTACTGCGATCTTGCTGTCAGCTTTTGGCACTTCTTTTCCTTGACAACAACACTAACTTTCCTAGGCATCCGCTGTGATGGCCAGCTGCCCTGCCAGCCGTGCATCAATGCCTCGCTCGTCTGCAAGCGTGACCATGTGCCGCTGAAACGTGGCCCAAAGCGCGGCCGCGGCCGTGTGATCAACGAGCTGCGCGAGCGCTTCTCTCTCGACTCTGGCAATGCCAATGCTCCTGCTGGAACTGCAGGAGCTGCCGGGGCTGCCGGTGCTGCCGGAGCTGCTGGAGCCGCCGCAGCTGGGAACAAGCACAGCCGTGAAAGCAGTGCTGATGCTGGGTAGGTTGTCTTTTGTTCTTCTCTCTTTTGTACTGCTATTTATTCAGCCTCACATGGACGCCTTATACTGACCATGGCCTTTCCCTCCCTTTAGCATCTCCGCCAACTCTGGCATCCCATGCACGCCGCCTGCTCCGCCCGACATCTCGTGGCAAAACGTCACGTCCGACCCGCGGCACGCCCCCGAGCCTGCCGGCAGCTTCTCGTCCGAGCAGTACCGTCCGACGCAGCGCAGCTACATGTACCTGATGCCGCGCTGCGTCGAGCTCTACTACGAGCACATCTACCCCATCATGCCGCTGCCCTACATGCCCGCCCTGCGCGCCAAGGTGGCCGGCCAGGCCTGGGCCAAGCCCGACCTCCTCTCCCACTCGGACCGCAACTACCTCTACTCGCTCTGCGCCCTGACCTGCCTCCACATGTCCGGCCAGAACATCACGGCCGACGCCCCCGTTCCCTCGTGGGAGAACGCTGGCCGTTTCTTCCTCGACGAGTGCATCTCCGCCCGCCAGTCGTACGACTTTTTCAATGACATGTCGCTGCACGCCGTCATGTCGTCGTTCTGGCTGTCCACCTCCTTTTTCGAAATCAACCAGTCGCGCAAGTCGTGGCTCTACCTGCGCGAGGCCCTGACCCTCGCCCAAGAGCTCATGCTGCACAACGACGCCTCCTACGCCGGCCTCGACGAAGCTGAGCAGCTGTGCCGCCGCCGCGTCTTTTGGCAGCTGTTTGTCACCGAGCGCTCCTTTGCCATTTTGCGCAACAAGCCCATCACTCTGAAAAAGAGCCCTTCGCTGCCCACCACCCGCCACCCCTACGAGGCGCCGCAGATCCACTCGGGCTTCCTGCAGCTCATCAGCTCGTACACGCCCCTCGATGAGGCCTTTGTCAATGCCTGGAACGAGGGCTCTGACCCCGGTGTCACCGCCGCCACCTACCTTGCTCTGCAGAGCATCCTGTCCGTCCAGCCGCCCTTCCTCGCCCGCGCACGCAACGAGATTGCTTCCCGGGCCCAGGAGCTGTCCACAGCAGGCAACTCGCCCAACGAGGGGATGTCGCCATCCGCGGCCGCCGGCAACGAAGGTCAGCAGTCAGCGTCAGGCGGTGGATCGCCGTCGTCGGCTGACAACAGCATTACCGCCAATGGAACATCAGCGGCAACAGCAACAACCGGAGTGGCAGCAGCGGCAGCGGCATCAGCAGCAGCAGGAGCAGGAGCAGCGTCGGTGGGCATCAAGGCAGACACAGACTCTGTCGACGAAGAGATTGATGCTGCGGCTGACCGCGAGCCCGAGACGACAGATATTCAAAAGGCCGATCTTCTCATCACGCAGCAGTGGCTGCGCCTGATTGTGTGGCAGTCGTCGTTCCGCCAGCAGCTGCTGTCGTGGACGGCGGCCGACGAAAGCATGCGCTTCGCCTTCCCGCTGACTATTGCCAAGCGGACCGCCGCCATCATCCAGAGCCTGCCCCCGAGCGCCATTGAAGTGCACGGCATGGGCATCTTTGAAAAGATCTTTGAGATTGGCACCTGGTCCATGAACGTGCTGCAGGCCTGCGACAATGCCGGCGCCAGTGCCGGTGCGCCCGTCTCGGGTGGCGGCGGCGCTGCCGCCATGGGAATGGACTTTGCCGGCGCCGCCGACATGGGCGTGCTGGGCGTCGGCCGCATGTCGTACTCGGTCGACCCGCTCGAGTTCTTTGTGCGCACACTGAGCGCCAGCCCCAATAGTCGCAAGCAGTATGCCGAGCGCCTGCTCATGTTTGCCAATGAGCAGTCCGGCGGCGGTATGCGCATGGCCCTGTCGCCGGCGCTGTCGACACCTCCCTCCCCTGATCTGGCGGCCGTGAACAATGGCGGCCACGCCCAGTGGCAACCGGATACGTTTCAGCCAGGCGCCAACGGTGCCGGTCTGGGCAGCCCCGTGAGCAACGCTGCCATGAGCGAGAATCACAACAACAACACCAACACCAACAACGACAATGCTACCGAAACAACGAGCCAGCATGGCCGCATGGGCAGTGTCGTGGGCAGCGTGGGCGGCAGCCTTCTGGGCGAAGTGAATGATGATTTCCTATCGGCCGGTGCTGGCGCCGGTGCCGGCGGTGGCGGGTTCTCTTCGTCGGCCGACCACTTCTTGTACGACACGGCCTATGATGGGAGCTACGATGACGGCATGACCTATGACAGCAGCAGCGCGGCCGCCATCACGGCAGCGGCAGCATCAATGGCAGCTGGTGGTGGGCACGGTGTTCACAGCATGCACGGTATGCACAGCATGCATGGCATGCACGGGATGCACGGTATGCCTGGCATGCACGGAATGCACGGAATACACGGCATGCACGGAATGCACGGCGGCGTACACGGTTCTGCACACGGCGCGGCACACGGTGCCTACGGCTCGATTGTCAATGATGGCGACACCATCAGTCCGCCCGATGGATCGGCCGGCGACTACGGCTCCAACGAGGGCGACGTCAACCTCACGCGCAACCACAGCTTTGGCAGCTTTGGTAGCTTTGGTAGCTTTGGCAGCTTTACCGAAGAGCTGCATGGAGCCATGGCGGCGGCGATCCCTTCGCCGCTGGCCGGGTTCGAGGCCAGGCTGGATGGCGGCATGTTTCCGCCCGAGAGCGCTCTGCACAGCAGCGTCAACAGCCCAGCAGCTGATGCGAGCAGTCTGAGCGGCGTCAACGGGTTGGGCTACGACGGCGGCTTTGACAGCAGCAACTTTGACTTTTCGCAAAATATGTCTTTGTGAGGGTGGTCTCTCTGTCTGTCTCTGTCTGCCTCTCTCTACTCTTCTCTCTTTCACAATTTCACAAAAAAAAAGTTTTGTGTGCTGCCGTAGCGGCTTTATGGACACGCAATTTTTTGCCTTTTGCCTTTTTTCTTCTTTTTTTTCTTTTCTTTTTTTTTTATCTTGTCGTTAGTTTTTCGGCTTTTTTTTCGTCTCTTTTTTTATATTCGGAGTTGGTCGTTTTCTGGTATCGGGACATGGCGAGACTTTTTACTTTGGGAGGCATTATCAAGGATGTTTTTTCTGGTTTTTTTTGCCATTTTAAAATTTCAATGTTTTTTTTTTTTCAATGTGCTGTTCATATCCTCACAGATGCTCTTGTTTTTGTTGTTTTTGTTGTTCTTTTGTTCTTCTACTTTTTTTCTTTCTTTTTGCACACAAAATACCAGTAGGTTATAAAAATGTCGGAGCACTGCAGGAACAAAAAAAATAAGAATAGGGGGGTGGGGGGTGAGATTCAAGGTGTTGCTCTTTTTTTTTTTTTTTCTTTTTTTTTGGGAGAGGGGCGTTTGTTGACCAGATATTCGGATGTTCATGTATCCCCAGTCTTGTATGTGATGAACCAAGAAAATACCAAGGCCAGATTGAGTATATTGGAGAGGAAGGAAAAGGTGAAGAGAAGATTGAACCAAAGGAAAAGTTGCAAGTCCTTGTGCTTCATATCCTGTGGCATCCCATGTTACACCCGCCTGCCTCTTTTTATCCCCCCCTCGTTCCTTGTGATACGACACTCCTCTCCCAAGCCGTGCCGATCTTTGGATCTCGCTTTTTTCTTGTAGTCCGTCTGCTGCAACCAGCTGTCCAGCAATATGTATGTCTTTGGGTAGTTGTCCGTTGATATATTTTCTTTGTGGTGTTGATCCTCTTCTCTCTCTTGCCCTCCCCCCTCTTCCTGCAAGATACATGTCTCTTTTCCCGTGATGGCAAAAGCAGCCCCTGCATTCAGCTCCGCGTGTTTTCTATGCATGTCTCTCTTTCTTTTCCTTGGGTTTCCAGAGGCTGGTTCTCATTTTTTTTTTTTTTTCATTTTTTTCATTTTTTTTCTTTGTTGTCCTCTAGTGCTAGCTGCATCCACGGCATCCCTCACACATCCTCCCACAGTTTTTTTTTCTTCTTTCCCGTCTTCCTCTTCCCAGCCTCCGTTGACCGATTGGACGCCTAACCTGCTTCTTCTTCTTCTTCTTCGGCCCTACACGTCCACTGGGTACACTAGCAACCAAGACAATGTCAGGGAGAGACGTATCTCGTGCAGAATGCAAGGGATGGTCCATCCACCGGGGGGAAGGCCAACTTGGGTACCAGCACGTCTTTGAAACAACGGGCAGATCAAACAAGAAAAGACAAGTCGACAAGAAGATGCGTCGATGAAACACGGAGCTTCTTCTATTCTTGCATCTCTCACATACTCCGTACCAAGTAGGAGCTCCGTAAGAGCTCCAGACCAGCAGCGCGGCTGCCCGTCCGTCATTCCGTGCATGACGCTAGATTCTTTTGATTAGACCCTTTTGGACTTTTCCAAATCTTGGATTCGTTTTCCCGGTGGCTTTTTTGAATCTTGGGTCTTTTCTACTCCCTTTTTTTGGTCACAAAACTTCTTCCCGCTCAACTACTGCCATGCACATGCACGGCCGGCGTGGTTCTGGTGCAGCTCCACGGCTTGTTCGCTTGCAGCTTGCAGCGGCGTGCAGGTTCGCTGGACGGTGTACGGTGTATGTGTACGGTGTAAAAACAGACTTGTCGCTTTTTTAGCTACTGGACGACATTTCGCCTCGTCACTTTTCTATTCTATCATTTCTGCCCTTTTTGTTCCATGCCATGTTCTTTGGCTTTCTTCTTCTTCTCCTTGCATCGGATGCCCGTCGCTTTGGGGCCGCTCGGTCTGCAAGTCATCATGTATGCCCCCTCATGCCCCCATGCCTACTTACGAAAGTCAAAAAGAGAGAAAAAAAGGAGGCTGGCCGGTCTAGAAGTTACCATGAGCCTTGTAGGGGAAACACAGCGTCATCTTGGCTGTAAAGCGACTGCAAAGCGACTGCAAAGCAACTGCAAAGCAACTGCAAGGGAGGACGTTATTATTCAGCTGTGCAGGAGGCGATGAGCCGCGCGGATACTGGGTCATGTGACCGGGATCGAACATTTATTTTTCAACGGCAGCATACATGTATCTCACAGTGTACTTTATTTGCATAGATAAAGCAGCCTGAGCCTCATTTTGTTATGCAGTTTGGAGCAAACAGTTGGCCGCGACCGATGCAACATCCCGACGGCTGATGAGCCGACGGCGACCTGCAGATGGCCTCTTTTTCGGTCTCTTTGTGCGTGGCTTCATCTAGGTACCTATTTATTTTCCCGCTGGCGAACACCGCGGCAGAGGCGCAAAGCGTAAAAAAATGAAAATAGGCCAACCGAACAGGGGTTTGTCAAGCGTCGCACCGTCACAGCGGCATCCCCGGGATGTGCGATGTTCTGTCTGCCCTACGAGTATGGAGGGCGAATATTTTTTTTTTAAAAGTCAAGAAATCCCAACATCCTCGATCCATTCATTCTCGTGGCCCTTTTTTTTCCTCGGCAAGATCCAATAAATGGAACGAGACAATACTCGTAGCCACTCGTTTCTCTCAACATTTGCCTTTTCGCTTTCCTTCGTTTTTCACTTTCTTTTCGCAGGGGTCCATTGCAAGCGAGGATACGGAGTAGGTTTGGAGCACACGAAACACTACCAAAACGTTACTTGGTGACAAAAAAGTGTTGCGTCTCACTAGCAGCTCTCAGCCAATCACATGATACCGTTTGACGTTGGCCCCTGCTTAAAAATGGGTCATGACTTTTCCCCTTTTTCCAAGTCGCTCCGTCTCGTCGATCGGCTGCCACACTTTTTTCGTACGGAGTACATTACGTGTTTCGCCTTTTTTTGTGCCCTTCCCAAGTCTTCCCAAATACGACATCTTTCCATTCTCTTTTCTCATCGCCGTTTCTCTCTCTCGATTCTCTCTCCCCGAGCCACCACGTGGCCCCACAACCCGAACCTGGGCCCCTCCTATTGCGGCAGACGGGCCTCTCTTGACTGGGGGGAGGGCCAAGTGCCCGGGGCCGCCATTGTGGTCCTAGGACTATCTTAATCTCGACAGGGATCTGGCTCCCTCTTAAAAATTCGTATTTTCTGCACTTTTTTTTCCGTTTTGTCATGTCCAGGGGTGGCTTACAAGGCACACAAGGTTCAATCTTGCGCGAATACTCGTAGATTGACTGCAATGTTCATTCTTGTCGACATATCCCTTCCCATCATTTCCACCAGTCTTGAACAGTAATAACCAATTCATTACGACCGTATGACTGTATGACTGTAATGGCAGTCGAGACAGTGTTGGGCTTTTTCATGTATTATTGCCAAGTACTTTGTACTATGTAAGATACACCTGGCTGACATTGTATGCAAGGTCCGCTGGGGCCGTCCGGCGCACCGGGGCCTAGCTCCTTCGCATCCCACTGCCGGCGCCAGGGCGCTAGAGTGGGTTGCAAATAAAATGACCGCCGCAGGTCTTTTTGCCAATATGATCTTGTACTTTGCAACACACTTGCATGTATCCGTCCATTCTTTTGTGCGACAGCCAGGGCAACAATGTCGCATCCCTATCGCTTGAGAGATATCGCTTCATTATCGCGGCTTTTCCTTGCTCACGAGGGAGAGAGCATGGATGGCCCAGAGGGCGCGACAAAGAAAATGACGTGGTGACAGTCGATCCAGGTATGCCTTGCACTGGAAAGGTACATTCAACTTGTATCTTACCTAGTACATGTCGCTCGTACCTGGCTGTCATGCGAACCAACGGCGACCAACGCTAGAAAGAGGAAAGCGCGCTGGGCCATTTCACTGATCAAGGAAAGGGGCAAGGGAAACGGCGCATGGGAGCTCCCGGGACGCGGACACAAAAAAGACAAGTGCCAGCGTGTATCAGGTACCTTGAAATGAGCGTCGCCCTACGCGTGCTAGCGTGTATCGCAATACAAAAAGACACCAAAAAAGATACCCCAGCGCGTGCTCCACCCTGGCAGCTCGTTCGCGCCTTCCGTATCTGTCACAGAGAGCTCCTTCCGCAGGATGGCCATTTCGTCGACGTGACGGTTTCGTGTTTTTCGCGTCACGTCTTTTCTGGCGCCTTCCGTTTGCTGTTTTTGGCCCTCGTCCATCTTTCTCTACTTTCTCGACTCTTTCATCGAGCTTCATACTCGTAAATATCCTCGAGCCCCGCGGCCATCAACACGCCTGCCGTTCATCGCTGTCCAAAGAATGCGTTGCCTGGCACGCTTGCCTCCACTGACAACATCCGCAACAGGTAAGAAACGTGTCGAGCAGATGTGCCCCTCGGTATTTCTGTTGTTTATTTCGGGTTATAATTCTGCTTCTGCTTCTCTTTTGTTTTTTTCTAATAAAAAGCATTATCATTGTTGGCTTCTCATATTCCACCATCATCCCCATCACCGTTGCATCAGTCACTCTTCACTCCCGTCCAACATCCCATCACCAACGTCATCGACGGCGCTGTTTCACACGCTGACCACGCTTCCCAATTTAGGCAACGCTTGATGCTCTCCGTTTTTGTCGGCTTCCCTCCTCCGTCGTCTCTCATCTCTCTCTGTAAATTGACAGTCTCGCCGCTACAAAGCTACCGACTCTCTTTTGCCTCTTCGGCTCTTTTGCCCATTTACCGTCACATCGGGCCCCCGGCCTAGTCTCAGACGACCCCTGTCCCATCCACACCACAGCTTTCCCACGACGCCACGGAGCCACGACGCCACCACTCCACCTCTCTCTTTTCTTTCTTTTCTTTCCTCTCTCTCTTCTCGCGCGCTCTCTCTCTCTCACAGCGACCAGACTTCCTCTTGGCAGACTCCTCTTGATACCTACCAACCGGCACTGCTTCCGCTGTCCTGGTAGCTTACCTCCCCCATTCATACCCACCCCTGCACTGCTGCCAAAGCTGCAGGGAAACAGACACACGCGTCCCCCTTTCTTCGTGTTTTAGCTTCTTTTTTTTTTTCTTTCTTTTTTATCTTGCTCTGCCGTGTCAGCGCGCGTTTTGCTGCGGTACCTGGCTTGGCCTTTTCAGTTTTCTGATTTATTTTTCCCTTCTCGTTTGTACAAAGGAAAGGTACACACTCCTACGGTACGTCTCTTCGTCTCGTTTCCGCCCCCGTCCTCCACCGTCCATCTCCCTTTTCGTACCTTTTTTTTTCGTTCCTTTTCTCCTTGTACACCCTGCCGCTTCCGCGTCCCTTTTTTTGCGCTGTCTCGTGGCTCAGCTGGAACGAATCCTTTGTGCCAAAGGGGACGTCTTCCCCTTTCCATGCAGCAGCCAGAAACTCCTTCATCGCCAACCATTTTCCATTTTTGTTTTCGCCTTCATACTCCGTACACTTGTTATCGTCGGTCGCGTGTCCATCATCTCACCCTCTGGGCAAATCTTTAGCCACAGCTCCGTTTCGCCCGTTTCGTCCGCGTCGACTTGTCTCCTGCGCGCCTTTCTCCCCCGTTCTCTCAAATTCTAACGCGATCGGCAGACCCGTTCCCATCTCCTGTCCGACAATCTCTTCTTTTGGTCAACGGCCATGCACCCGCTGAGGCTTGCATAGGCTCTTGCATCTTCTCTGGACACACTCCGTTCTGCACTTCTACACCGCCAGCTGTGCCCGCTTCCTTGCATCCTCTTTGGTTTTGGTCCAAACGGACCACGCCCATTGCTTGCATTGCTTGCTCCCCCACGATACGCAACCGCCGATCTGGGCCCCTTTGGAGACAAACGCTGAAAAAAGACGGCTGGGGAGCGAGAGCCCTGACAGGACTGACAGAGGCCTGACCGAGAGGCAGAGGCTCGCATACAGAGTACTTTGAGACTACTTTGTACTCTGTACACTCTGAGACCAAACCCACTTCTCTCCTGCCTGGCTGGGCAACAGGAGGATCAGGAGTATCAGGAGTGAGCTGTGAGCTGTGAGCTGCAGTGCACTGCCCGTTTTCGTCTACCTCTCACAAACCCATCCCCCCTTTTTTTCTCGTTTATTTCTTTTTCTTTTTTTTTTTTTCGCCTCCCGCCCGTCACACACCATGGAGGCTTCCATATCATCCGCCGGCCTTCCCACTCCGAGGGACCGCACTCGTCGTCCTTCTCACTCTCACGCCCCGTTCCGGTCTAGCACTTTCGGTCCCGTTGAGAACCGGCCGCGCTCCATGGCCGACGCAGCACCCTCTCTGTCCACCGCCGACCACAGCCTGCATTTTTCCGAGCAGCCATACCAGCAGCAGGAACTGCCACCATTACAGACGCCCCAGTCAGCACAGACATCATCGACAGCATCTCAGACTTTGCAGAGTTCGCAAGCATCGTCTCATTCAGCATCGCAATCAGCATCACAAGGCCACCTGCCCCCTCATCTCCTGCATCGTTTCCAACACTCTTCGAGCAAACGGTCTTCGCCCGCCCCCAGCACCAGCACCGACTCCTCGCGCTTCCGCTCCGTCAACAACTCCAACGTCGACCTCAAGCCCAGCGAGTCGAGGCCGTCTCTCATCGCCACATCGAGCTACCTCCAGGAACGTCTTCTCAAGGAACGCAAGGTCGAGAGCGAGCGCAGCGCCAGCAGGCAGAGCAACGACAAGACCGGCTCGACCATGGACCTCAGCAGCAATGCCCAGGAATCTCCGGCTCTGGCTCGGCCAGCCTTTGACATTCACCGTCCAAAATCCAGTGCCGACCAGCTTGAGAACAAGAAAAAGTCCGGCGTCGGTCTCAAGGAGATGGAGCAGGTGGGTTTTTTCGATTTTTTTCTGCAATGGTTATTTTGTCCATGACCTTCCATCCCTAACAATTTAGACCTTGACCAACCTTCACAAGCAAAATTTCGACCTCAAGCTGGAGCTCTACCACCGCCGCGAAAAACAGTCGGCTCTGGAGCAGCGATGCGAGAACCTCGAGTCGGAAAAGAAGGAGCTCGAGGTCCTCAACGACAAGCTCATGGCCGAGATGGAAATGCGCGACAAGGCCGTCGAGGAGGCCGTGGCCATGATTGTCAGTCTCGAGGCGCGCATGGACGAGCTGCTGCAGGAGCGCGAGGCCATGCAGCAGCTGGCTCAGAAGGAGCAGTTCTTTGCTACCGACGCGCGTCTGCGTCGCGCCCTGTCCACAGCCCTCAACAATGCCGGTGCTGGCGCCGGCGCTGCTCTGGCCAGCGACGGCAGCGTTTTCGACGACACCACGCTGGTCAAGGCCGCCAAGCTCGACGACATCCACAGCATCAACCGCATGCCCAGTTTCATCTCGGACCGTAGCGAGCTGACCGAAAACCTGCGCAACGTCTACCTCGGCACCCGCGTCAGCAGCATGATGAGCCTGACCCGCACGTCCGAGGACAACAACGACCTCGACCCCCGCGATCCGGCGAACCGAATTGCCAGCCCGACTCTCAGCGTCCTCAGCGAAAGCTCTTTCCTCAGCATCTACGGCAAGAAGAAGGAGCAGAAGAATGGCAAGTCGGAGAATAAAGAGAACGAGCTCCTCGTCAACAACATCACAACGACGGCATCCGTCGACCCCCGGCCCATGTCGCCCGTGGCCTGTGTGCCTGATATCCCGCGCACCATGCCTGATGTTGCGAGCAGCTTCTCGACCGTGACGGCTGTCGAGCACCCCGCCGGCTCGGCAGCTGCGTTGATCGCACAGGCACTGGCTGCTTCCGATGCCCAGCCGCCAGCGCGCACGATCCGTCCACCGTCGCGGTCCGCCACCCGCTCTGCCCGTCCCATCCGCACCTCTCAGCAGCAGCAGCAACCATCGTCGACGCCCACAAAGACGAGACGGTCCAACTCGTGTGCGCCCGTGCCCACGAGCAACCCAGGCGCATTCAACTCGCTGTCCGACTTTCTCGAGACCAACTCACCTCTCAAGCGTCTTGAGAACATGGAGCTCTCTCTGCAGGCCATGAAAGACGAGTCGCGGCCGACCAGCGTCGAAGGCCACGAGCAAGACCAGAGCCAGATTGATGCTCTTGCCCAGCACCTCCGCGAGCACGCTATCGGCAAGTCGCTCGCCAAGCATGACAAGAAGGACATTCTGCGGCGCGTGCGCACGGATGCTCCCTTTTTGGGTGTCGACGGCGCACACAACCACAACCATAACCACAACAACCTCCCTCCGACGCCCGACACCATCTCGACCTCCACGCTGCGCCGCTTCAAGCACTCGAACGACACATTGTCGGCCGACAAGTCATCTGCGCCGGCCTACCCGACGCCCTCCGAGACGACCAACACGTCACGCTCCAGCAGTGGCGAAAAGCGCCTGTCGGCTGTTGAGTCGTTTGTCGACAACATCCCCGTGATGCACCCGCCCTCGACCTCGGCCTTTAACAGCCGCCGCCACGAAGTCGACGGCAAGGTGAGCTACTTTGACAACAGCCTCAACATTCCCACGCGGCCCCGCTCGGCCGACGAGACGACGGTCTCGCAGTCGCACCGCGGCCGCGGCAGCGTATGGGGCGACAGCGACAGCTCAGACGACGATATCGACCTGGACGCCAACGACTCGGCATCGATGCAGGATTACTGGCTCCGCGAGAGCCTTCGTCCTACGGGCCAGGCGCCGGCCCCGATCCGACACCGCGCGAGCCGCAACAAGCACAGCAACGGCCGCGTGTCACCCGATCTCTTTGGATTCCCCAGCACGTCCAACGGCTGGGCGACGACGACCATGTTCAACTCGTTCCCCGCTCAGGAGTATGGCAGAAGCAGCAGCAGCACCGGCTTCTACCACTCACATCACGGACACCAGGGTCAACACCAGGGTCACCAGGGCCATACCCCGCTGGTCCATGCTCTGGATGCTCTCGGCAGCTCTCTGGGCAGCTCTCTCCCGGCATCCTCGTCGGGCGCCGGACTGATGGCGTCTGCACTTCCGCACAGCTCGTATGGTCTGAACAACAACAACATGTCGTCGGGCCCGCCGCCGCCTCCGCACCGGCGTTCAAGCCTGCACGCGCACACGGGACACGGCAGCACATCGCGCAGCGGATCACGGCAGGGCACGGCGCCCGGTACGCCGTCGATCAGTATGGGCACGCCCATGACGGCCACTAGAAGCAGCCGGCGATCGCCGACGCGGCCGGCCACGATGACGAGCCGTGAGCGCGAGGCAGCGACGATGTCGCGGGCGGAGATGCGCGGCGATCTTCGGGGCGAGGTGCACACCGAAGTCCGCGAGGCCCGTTCCCTCCAGGCGACGCCGACGCCGCAACCGGTCGAAGCGTCGTCGTCGTCGATTGTGATGCAGAAGCAGCGGCACTACCCGCCGGCGTCAGGATCCAACACGGCCTCTCGGCACCGTGTGATGAGTCTGTTCCGGCGGTCAGGCTCGCAAGAATCGAATGCTGTGGCGGCTCCAGCTGGTGCATCGCTGACGTCATCGGCGACGGAGCCGTCCATGATGAGCAGCGGTGTATCGCGAGTACGCCGGGCGGAGCTGGATGAAGACAATGGCGGCGGTGTATCTCTGGGCTCGACGCCGCCTCCCATCACGCGCAACATTCGCAACCCAAAGCAGCGCGGCGGCAGTGTCGACACGACACCGTTTAGCAGTGGCGGAGCGGCATTGGGAATGGAAGAGAGTGATCTCAAAACGAGTGTGACGACGCCGTCGGTCCATGCGTCGCATGCCGCGCTGGCCGCGCAGACGGCATCGAGTGGACCAAACACACAAAACGGACGGACGACGCCATCGCAAGACGGACCGGTGGCAGGCCGCAAGAGATGGCTGGGTCTAGGACGGGTGACGAGTCTGCGCAACCACCGGGCGGGCTAGTGGTCCCGAGCCGTGCGGGGGTCCATGGCGGGTAAAAGTCGTCAAAGTACATTTTCGTTGGGGTCGCAGTCCAGCAAGTCGGTGGACGACTCACTGGAGGACTCTATCGAAGACTCGTGGATGTCTGAGAATACATCCTTTTTGCAAGACGTGGCAGCCGACTCTTGGCTCCGTCGACGGTCTGCTGTGCCGTGAAGCAGCACCTTTTTTTTGTTTTTGTTTTTTCTTTTGTTTTGGTTCTTTTGTCGCACATTTCATTGTTGAGGACGGAGTTTTTTTCCCTTTTTTTCCTTTTTGCATTCATCATTCTGCCAAAATTTGCATCTGGCTCGGTGTTATCTCTCTTCATTGTTTTCCAGCTGTCATTTTTTCCTGTGTTTTTTTTTTTTATTTTCATTTTTTCTTATATCCTATGTCGTCTTGTTCTGTTATTTTTTTATCCCCCCGGAGTTTGTTTTTTTTATTTACTATTATTATCGGAAACTGATCAGAAAGGAAAGGATCAAAAGATTGAAAAGACCGATTACAAGGCCCAAAAAGAGGCAAAGGAGGTTCCAAGTGTCGCTATGTAGCAACAGAATCAGATTGAAAAGACAAAACAAATTGAAGAACATCCAGACAATGCATACTCAGTACATAAAGTACTTTCATGGACCAATGAGTGGAGAATGCTGCAGCCAGGGCGCATCAACGTGTCATTCAGCCTCAGCCTTGTGCGGAGCGTGTGTCATTAGGTATCATCTTCAACCATCACCACATGACACCAGCCATGGAAGCCAACATGGCTGCACAACAAGGAAATGTGCGCAAAATGGCAGAGTCTCGGACGGAAGACAGCACCCAGAAAGAATCATCCTTGTCGTCCTTCTTGGCTGTTCCCAGTGTCGCCCTTGTGGGTGTCGGCGTCTGTCCGCCGGTCAGCGGATGGCTCAGCCGGCGAGTCGGGTCACTGTTTTGGGGGGCCAATAAGGACGAGAAAAACAGTAGGGCCAAAGACGCCTCGCTCCTGCACGCCCTGCTCACCTCTTGCGACATTTTGCCCACCATCGCGTCCATCCTCGCCGTCATTGCGCAGCGCTCCGCCATCCCCTTTGTTCTGGCCGTCGTCCTCAACCATGCCCGCCGCACTTTTTGGATGGAGGATGGTCCATGGTACGGCCTCGCCGGCGTCTACTTGTGGCCGGATGCCGCCGAGGACTGGCGTCTCCTCCTGTCGCGGCCGGACCTCTTTCTGACCGAGACGGTGCTGCCCAGGAGCATCGGCTCTCCACCATGCGTGGTCACAGTGGCGGGGCATCCACTCTGGCTGCCCCTCGGTCTTGTCTGGCAGGCCAGTCTAAAGTTCGTCTGGGATGTCGTGGCGGGTGGGTTGGCGGCCATGGCCATTGAGGCTACTCCTTCTTCTTTTTCGCCATCTCCCCGACAAGACATGATCGCCACCATCTGGCTGGTCTGGCTGCTGTCGTGCATCGAGTACGCACTCGCCCAGACGTCGGCGTGCGTCGCCATCCTGACGGCCGCTGCCCGGCTCAGCCAGAAACAAATACACACTCTTTTTCTGGGAGATGGGCCCCACGGTCTCGCCGCTTGGGCCGCCGTCGGGCATGCCCTCGTCTACGCCTCCACGGGACTGCTCCCACTCGTGCTGCGGGCCGGCCTGTGGCAGACGCTCCGCCATGGCCGGCCCGGCGTGCTCCTCTCGCTGCTGGCGCTCGCCGGCGGGCTACATGTCCTGCTCCGGTTCCGCAGCAAACTCTACATTGCAATCGAGACGAGCGGGCTCTTTGTATTTGCATGGACGGCCTGCGTGGCGGCAGCGCTGTGGTATGTTGGGAGGAGGGGACAGAGAGAAGCACGGGTCGGCCGAGTCGACCGATCAGAGAAGAAGACAGCCATACAATAATGAAATGAATAAATAATGTAGTATATACAATAAAAACAAACTTTGTCGCTCCCTCAAGTCTTCTCCACACTCCCCGTGAAGCTACCGCCTATTTTGTGGGGGATAGCGCCTTTACAAGTGCCGGCGTCCAGGTTGGGTCAATTCCGTACTTCTACGGGAGGAGTACCTCGCAGTACATGCATCGCGGTCACTTGCCTCACGACCCCCCAAAAAAGGATTGCGGCCCAGAACTCTTAGAAATCGCCCGAAACTCGACCGGCCACTTACGAGACAAAGAAAAACAGACTAGGTGGCAGGGCATTGACAGCCAGTCACAACAGAATGATAGACGTAACAAGAACATGAAAATCCGAGTCACTTTGTCTTTGAAAAGTCATGGCAACGAGGGGTAAAAAAGAGAGTAAGAGTATTTTGTAAAGAAGTTTATAAGGAGTCGATTTCCTCCTCTTTTTGCCATGATCCCCCTCGTCTTTATCACTATACTTTGTAACATTCCAACTGCCATCATCACCATCATCATAACCATCATCATGTCCAGTGCTTCATCTACATCACCCATTGCTGAGCGAGCTGCAGCTGCTGCTGCCGCCGCTGCTTCTGCTTCGTCCACCTCGCCGTCTACATCCCCAACGGCTTCATCGCCCATGTCCATCAAGATGAGCAAGCTCCAGCGCCAGGCCAGCGAGGCCAAGGCCCGGTACGACGCCGTCATGCAGGCGCAGGTCGACAGCCGCGGCGTGCACGCCCACGTAGCCAACCGCATCGGCACGGGGCGTCGTCCGTCGGTGACCGAGGGCACCGTCGGCCTGGGCGAGGGCCATCATGCCATGATCAGCACGTCAGAGCGCGTCCGACGGCCGTCCACCGGCGGCTTCTTTAAGCGGATCAATTCCCAGCCGGCATTTTAGGAGAGAGAAGAAAGTTTGAACAAAAGAGTTTAATTGTAAAAGGCCAGACTGATTTTTTATGAATATCTATGATTCTATGATTTTGTTTTTTTTATTCCATTTTTTAAAGGCTATATCTACCCACTGAATTCGAGAATGATTGATTGTATCAAACCCAGTGAAATACATATGGATACTTTATTGTGCACAATGACGTCTTGTAGGTTTCTTTCGTATTTCCCCTCTTTTCGCTTTTTGACCCTTTTATGTCTGCCACACCTTTTTGTTTGCATTTCTGGCCAGTAAAAAAATAGTGCATCTTTGGAAATGATCAACTGAAAGGATATGACATGAATCAAAAGAATGAAAATGACAAAAAAAAAAGAGTAGTAAATTGCTTGGAATGATTTCTACGAGATACAAAAAAGATCAAAAAAGAAATTGTCGTTTTGCGGCTTCCGGGAATCGAACCCGAACCTCCACTTTGGAAGAGTGAAATCCTAACCATTAGACCAAAGCCGCTTGTTACTTGTGGTTCATGAACACTGACTCAGTTTATATATGCACCAGCTGACAGCCCCACCGGCCCATCTACCCCGGATACCACCACCTACCAAAGAAAAATTCTCCGTCGTCTTCTTGGAGGTCTTTTCGTTTTCGTGTTCGCTCTTACTAGGAAAGATTGTTGGCACACCGATTCATGACATCTCTCACGTCGACATCAGATCAGACTTGCCGTTGCATCGCTCCACACAGACTGCAGCATGCTGCTACACGTGGCGGAGGGTTCTCACCCGCACTGCGCGGCATCAGCTTCCGGCAATAAGCATTCCCGCTTACGTTATGCAACAAAACAGGCAACTCCGACGGGTGGCCACCCCCGCTAAATGCTAAAAACATTGGCTGCAAGCAAGATTTGGAGGGGTAGTACCTACCAGTAGGTACGGAGAATAGCGTATGGGGTACCTGAGGGGGCAGGGCCAGAAGAGACAGTGTAGACTGCAGCATGTCTACTGTGCATCCCTCCAAAATGCCCCCAAAATGCCAGCAGTGTACCGTGCGAATTGAGTTTCTCTAGCGCCGTTTTCGGCCCAGACCGAGGAAATCACGAAAATTGGAAAAGGACGGAAGAGATCCGAGTCATCGCACAAAAATAGAGGCCAAAAAAAAGCCGACCAAAAAGCAGGCTCTCCATTTTCGCCCCGACGACAAGGCCCCCCGACGTGCGACCGCGCCCCCCGGACCATTGCGACCATTCAATTCCTTTGCCCGGACTGACTCTGACATCTATTGTTTTTTTGATTGTCGGAGCATCCCTGTTGAGCAGCCCTCAGCCTCGTCGACCATCTTTGTTGTGTCGCGTGTTGGTTATAATCATCACGAGCTGCTCATTTCTCCATTGAGATTTTCCTTCTTATTCTTTTCTCCTCTTTTTTGTTACCCCTTCCCCCTTGTCCTTTGACATCAACATCACAATGGAAGTCATCAAGGAAACGTTTGCTCGTTGCAAGGCCGAGAATCGGGTAAGTCTGAGCATCTACAATGTATCACGATATCCTTCAGATCACCACTAACCCCTTCACAGCCCGCCCTCGTCACCTATGTCACGGCCGGCTTCCCCAAGGTCGAGTCGACGCCCGACATCCTGCTGGCCCTCGAAAAGGGCGGCGCCGACGTGCTCGAGCTGGGCGTGCCGTTTACCGACCCCATTGCCGACGGCCCGACGATCCAGACGTCCAACACGATCGCCCTCGAGAACGGCGTGACCCTGACGTCGACGCTGCAGATGGTGCGCGACGCCCGCGCGCGCGGCCTGCGCGTGCCCGTCCTGCTGATGGGCTACTACAACCCGCTGCGCGCCTACGGCGAGGAGGCGCTGATCCGCGATGCCAAGGAGGCCGGCGCCAACGGTTTTATCGTCGTCGACCTGCCGCCCGAGGAGGCCATCACGTTCCGTGGGCTGTGCAGCGCGGGGCACATGTCGTACGTGCCGCTGATTGCGCCGGCCACGTCGGACGCGCGCATGCGCATCCTGTGCCAGCTGGCCGACTCGTTCATCTACGTCGTGTCGCGCCAGGGCGTCACGGGCGCGCTGGGCACGCTCAACGCCCACCTGCCCGAGCTGCTGGCCCGCGTCAAGAAGTACAGCGGCGACAAGCCGGCCGCCGTCGGCTTCGGCGTGTCGACGCACGAGCACTTTACCTCGGTGGCCGCCATTGCCGACGGCGTCGTCGTGGGCAGCCAGATCGTGACGACGCTGCAGAACGCCGTCAAGCAGGGCGTCGACCAGAACGCCGCCGTCACCGAGTACTGCGCGTACCTGGCGGGCCGCAAGCCGAGCTCGGTCGCGCAGGTGCCGGCGGCCGTCCTTCCCGCCGAGACGGCCAAGACGGCGTCGCCCGAGGTGACCATGCCCGTCAAGGACGACAAGACGGCACGCGAGCTCGACAGCAACCTGGTGGCGCAGCTGGCGGCGCTGCACGACAAGATGCCCGACCGCTTCGGCAAGTTTGGCGGCCAGTACGTGCCCGAGTCGCTCATGGACTGTCTCTCGCAGCTCGAGGACGGCTTCCACAAGATCCTCAACGACCCCACCTTCTGGGAGGAGTACCGCTCCTACTACACCTACATGGGCCGCCCCGGCCACCTCCACAAGGCCGACCGTCTGACCGAGCACGTCGGCGGCGCCAACATTTACCTCAAGCGCGAGGACCTCAACCACACGGGCTCGCACAAGATCAACAACGCTCTGGGCCAGCTGCTGCTCGCGCGCCGTCTCGGCAAGACGCGCATCATCGCCGAGACGGGCGCCGGCCAGCACGGCGTGGCCACGGCCACCGTCTGCGCCAAGTTCGGCATGGCCTGCACCGTCTACATGGGCGCCGAGGACGTGCGCCGCCAGGCCCTCAACGTCTTCCGCATGCGTCTGCTGGGCGCCACCGTCGTGCCCGTCGAGGCCGGCTCGCGCACGCTGCGCGATGCCGTCAACGAGGCCCTGCGCGCCTGGGTCGTCAACCTCGAGGACACTCACTACATCATCGGCTCCGCCATCGGCCCCCACCCCTACCCGCTCATCGTCCGCACCTTCCAGTCCGTCATTGGCAACGAGGCCAAGGAGCAGTTCCGCCAGCTGACCCAGAAGAACCTGCCCGACGCCGTCGTCGCCTGCGTCGGCGGCGGCTCCAACGCCACCGGCATGTTCTACCCCTTTTCCGCGGATCCCTCCGTCAAGCTGCTCGGCGTCGAGGCCGGCGGCGACGGCGTCGAGACCAAGCGCCACGCCGCCACCCTCGGCGGCGGCTCCCTCGGCGTCCTCCACGGCGTCCGCACCTACGTCCTCCAGGACAGCAACGGCCAGATCGCCGACACCCACTCCGTCTCTGCCGGCCTCGACTACCCGGGCGTCGGCCCCGAGCTCGCCCACTGGAAGGACTCGGGCCGCGCCGAATTTGTCGCCGCCACCGACGCCCAGGCCTTTGAGGGCTTCCGCCTCCTCAGCCAGCTCGAGGGCATCATCCCCGCCCTCGAGTCCGCCCACGGCATCTACGGCGCCATCCAGCTCGCCAAGTCCATGCGGCCCGACCAGGACATCATCGTCTGCTTGTCCGGTCGCGGCGACAAGGACGTCCAAAACGTCGCCGACAACCTGCCCACCATCGGTCCCCAGATCGGCTGGGACCTGCGCTTTTAGGGGGGAGGTGTTTGAGAGAATGAAAAGTGTTGCAAAAGGAATTTGACTATGAAAAGGAATAGAATATTTTTACATTGTTTTTTGAATAGCAAATTATTGAATTTTGTATACGTGGATTATTTGTAAACTGTTTCTTGATCATACTCGTATCATCACACTCTGTCATCTTGAATGACATTTGGAACTATCATATATCCGCACGGAGTTATATTGTTATCTTCTCTGTACACTCTCAATACGAGTATTCTCTGTATGGAGTGCATGTAAGATCGTCTACCATCCCCCCCTTGTCCCTCTCTCATAGATCACCTGCCGTTTTTATACAAGCTCCATGACATCTAATCGCGCGCTGTTCAAGTCCCGCTCCTTCCCCCGCTGTGACGTGCCTAGCCCGGCAGTCGTTTTTTGCGCACAAAAAAAGTGGGTAAATAAGACAAATAAGACAAATGGGACGCCAGAATCACCCAAAAGAGGAACTCACTTCGGTCGACAGACCCGATAAGGTGGAAAGAAAATACGGAGAAACGAAGAAAACAATGTGGAGGAAGGCGCGGCCGACGAGACGCCGTCTTCCTTCCTAATCCAAAGTATTACGGCGATCATGAAGCTCTTTCTTGGTCTTGCTCTTTTTGTTCCTTTAATTCTTTTCTTCTCTTCCCTCCCCTCATCCATGACACATGTTCTTGCGTGCTTTTTGCAACGAAAACGATAGAAACGACGCTATATATCACGACATTACGACCATACTGACGACACCGCGTGCGGGGATACGATACGTACGGGCGACGACGATTAAAGTTTAGACAAGATAATTTACAGAAAAACGAGACAGACAAGACAGTGGAATAGAGAGAGATACGACGACACAATACAACGTCACACAACGTCACACAACACACACCATGTGCGGCGACGGACTTGACCAGCTCAGCAAGGCCGCCGCGCCTGATGTGCCGGCTGCCGAGGTCAGCTCGAT
Source organism: Intubia oerlemansii (assembly GCA_020002355.1). Classification (NCBI taxonomy): domain Eukaryota; kingdom Fungi; phylum Ascomycota; class Sordariomycetes; order Ophiostomatales; family Ophiostomataceae; genus Intubia; species Intubia oerlemansii. Next base: position 24,465 of record JAGKRZ010000097.1, read on the forward strand.
GGCCGCATCGCTAAAGGCAGGCATGCTGGGAGAGGACAGCAGTATATCGTCATCACCAGGCATGGCCACGCCGGCGTCGTCGACGACGTCTTCGACACCGACGTCGACGTCCACACGCACAACCATCTTCAAGGGCGTCGTGCTGACCATGGCGGCCGGCAAGTACAATGCGACCGAGGCATTGGCCGTGCGCGGCGACACGATCGTGGCGACGGGAACAGTCGAGCAGGTGCGCGATGCCGTGAGGGATGCTCAAGAGGATGAGGAAAACGAGGTAAAAGAGATTGACTACGGCACGCGCGTCATCATGCCCGGCTTCATCGACCCCCACGTGCATCTCATCGGCACCGCCGTCACCTCCAACCGGCGGCTGTTTGTCGACCTGTCGTTTCCGGGCGTCAGGACGCGGGACGACGCGCTGGCCAAGCTGAAGGAGGCCGTGGAGGAGCGCGCAGCCGAGGCGGCTAAGACGGCCAAAGACGCCCGTGAGGTCCGCTGGATTGCCGGTTTCGGCTTTGACCCTTCGCTGGTCCGGGACCACCCCGACCTCACGATCGACCTGCTCGACGCCGTCTCCGACGACAGCACCGCCCTCTACATCCTCAACCAGTCGGGCCACGTCGCCTACGTCAACTCGGTGGCCCTGCGGACCCTCGGCATCGGCCAGCGGCCCGGCGAAAAGGGCTACCCGGCCGACGACGAAAGCTACGAGAAGCGCCCCAACGACGGCGCGCTGACCGGCCTGCTCTTTGAAGACGCCGTGCACGCGTCGGGCCACCTGCTGCCCAAGGCGACGCTCGACGAGGCCTGCGACGGCGCGCGCCGCGTGCTGCAGACATGGGCGTCGCGCGGCATCACGACCGCCTTTGACTGCGGCATCGGCACCCTCAACGGCCTCGCCGATCTGGCCCTGCTGCGCCGCATCGTCGACCGCTCCTCTTTTCCGGCCAACATCAAGGTGCTCCCCCGCTTCCACGGCGCCCTCATGATCAGCACCGTGCAGTCGCTCGTCGCCGTCGCCGACCTGCTCAAGCGCCCGCCGTGGCACCTGACCAGCACGGGCAACGCGGCCGACGGCTCCGTCTACGGCATCAAGCTCTGGCTCGACGGGTCCACGCAGGGGTTTACGGCGGCCCTCTACGAGCCATATGTCGGCCAGCCCGACAACCGCGGCATGCTCAACTACCGCAAGGGCGCCGCGCTCGACGCTGAGCCAGACGACGACGCGCTCGTCCGCCTCATCCGCCCCTTTGTCCGCGGCGGCTGGCAGATCATCATGCACACCAACGGCACGCGCGCCCTCGACCAGGCCCTGCGCGTCTACGCGCGCGTCCAGGCCGTCGAGGCCATCGCCGCCGTCTCCGATCTGTACGGCGGCACCGGCGGCCACCAGCGCCCGCGGCACATGCACCGCGTCGAGCACGTCACCGCCGACATCACGCCCGCGCAGCTGGCCCGCGCCGCGCAGCTCGGTCTGGGCGTGTCGCACCTCATCGCCCACGTCCGCCGCTGGGGCGACACGTTTGCGCAGTGGGTGCTGGGCCCGGAGCGGGCGGCGCGTCTCGACCCCGTGGCCGACGCCGTCGCGGCGGGTGTCACCTATTCCTTCCACAGCGACTCGCCCATCAGCGAGGCGCGCCCCCTGCAGTACGTCGAGACGGCGGCCAGCCGGGTGCGCGAGGCCACGGGCACGGTGCTGGGCCCGGATCAGCGGATCACGGTCGAGCAGGCGCTGGCGGGCATCACGTACCACCCGGCGCGACAGCTGGGCCGGCAGGACGAGCTGGGATCGCTGGAGCCCGGCAAGAAGGCCGATTTTGTCGTGCTCGACACGGATCCGAGAACGGTCGAGGCGGCGTCTGTCGTGGAGCAGGTGCAGATCCAGGAGACGTGGGTAGGCGGACAAGTGGCCTTTTGCCGGAGCGGGAAAAGTATCCCGTAGAAGGGGGGAAGGGGAGGGGGGCTGTTGATCGCCTGACGTCTTGAATATATACACATTTACGAGACATTACTGAATCTTAATGGAGAAATATGCAAAGCATTTCTGAAAATGGAATATAAAAAGAGAAAAGAAAAGAGATACGGAGTTCGGCCAGCATGGATTATTTTACTCTGTACGTCTTCACCCCGCGGATGACATCCTCAGGTCAACATCTCCAGAGTATGGAGCAATATCTGACGAGCAACATACGACATACAACATGTGTAGGCACACTTGCCAATACACCTCCCTACTCTGTTTCCTTACCCCTTCGTCTGCAGAGCATCATCTCCCCCACGTCGTACTTTTCATTCACCGAACTCTCCCCGAAGATGCCGGCATGCGCGCTCTGCATCACCTTTCCCCTCACACCATTTTCCAAACCCATGTCTATGTCCTTTTCCTTTTTGCTTTTTGCCTATTTTCCGGATCTCCCGCTGGCCCTCGCCCCTGGTCTTTGCCGGAGTTTTGCCTATTGTTGCGAGGAGGCTGCTGTAAGATACATGTCCTTTGTACCTTGTACTCTCCGTGTTCCTGATTCCGCGGCCCCCCACATTTCACATTTCACCCACGTTTGCGTGTTGAGTGTTGGTACACAATTGGCCAATTGGGGTACTAAAGTGGGTCCCGGAACCCAAATCGGAGCACAAAAAAAAAGACATGGCAAAAACGACAAAAACGAGAGAGATGCCTGCCGCAATGGCCGCTGCGAAATTTAGCGCGGTTTGTCTGCATTGCATGTACTCTGTACTTGCAAAAAAAAAAAAAGGGACTTGCAGAAGGAAAAAAAGAAAAAAAAAAAGCATGACAGGACAGCAGGACAGCAGTACAGCAAAAGCTCCCTCGCTCCTTCGGCGTTGCATTGCACCGCGGTTTCATACTCATAGTCTCATGGGGGCGTCCCTCCTCTGCTTGTCTCCGTATTTCTCTTCCCCCGTGATCGCCCCTCTTTCCTTCGTTTGGGTTTTTTCTCTTTTGTATGAGTATTCTGCTGCTGCTCTCTCCTCAAATCGCTCCTTCCTTGCGCAAGTCGTCTCCACTGCGCTTGCTGTTTACAATTGTAGAAAGATAGACAGGGTAAGAGTCACTGGGGGAAGAGGGGGGAAAAGGAGGATAATGGGAGAGGCGGGAACACCGTATGTGCTCCCGTGCATGTACTCCACCGTACACTGGGGGAGAGACAGGGCACCGTCACTGGGTACCGTCACTGGGTACCGTCACTGGGTACCGTCACTGGCCAAGGTCATATGAAGGAGCCCCGCGCCATTTTCCACAACGCTTTGAATGCTTTCACGATTCTGACGCTCGACAGAAGACTCACACAACACTTTCTCATACCGCCTACCACACTTTCTCTCACCCACACAACACACCACCACACAATGCTGTCCGCCGTCAGAGTTTCGGCGCGCCAGGCGAGCTCGCGTCGTCTGGCCGCCTTTGCGCCGGTTGCGCGCATGGCCTCGTCGTGGGCCAATGTTCCCCAGGGTCCTCCGGTGAGTTTGTCAGGGGGAGGAGAAGGAAGAAGGACAAGTGTGAAAGAGGGGGAGAGAAAGAGGGAACAACAAAAGAGAGACATGGGACATGGAGACTTGCTTTGCTTGTTGTCCGTCGTGGCACTGTTTCACAGCAGCGGCCGTTGAAATGACAACAAGGTGGCCTGATCACGACATGACGAGATGGAGCAAAGGGGAAAAGAAAAGACAAACTGTATCAAACAAATGCTAACAATCGCAGGATGTAAGTATTCTCTCTCGACCTTTGCCTTTCAGCAGGATCTAATCGGTGTTTTGTTCCTGCTCGCCTACAGGCCATTCTCGGTAAGCATTCACTGCCGTCATCATCCATCTTCTTCATCGTCGACAGTCAACTAACCTTTCCAGGCATTACGGAAGCTTTCAAGGCCGACTCGTTTGACAAGAAGATCAACCTCGGTGCGTGAGATTTTGTCGTCCCAACATCGAAGAACCTCTCCCATTTCATATTGTCCCCCCCACTAACTCCTCCCCCCTCCAGGTGTTGGTGCTTACCGCGACGATGCTGGCAAGCCGTACGTCCTGCCGTCGGTCCGCGAGGCCGAGGACAAGGTCGTGGCACAGCGCCTGAACAAGGAGTACGCCGGCATCACGGGCGTGCCCGAGTTCACCAAGGGCGCGGCCGAGCTGGCCTACGGCGCGGACAGCCCGGCGCTGGGCCGCCTGGCCATCACGCAGTCCATCTCGGGCACGGGCGCGCTGCGCATCGGCGCCGCCTTCCTCGAGCGCTTCTACCCCGGCGGCGAGGGCCGCGCCAAGGAGATCTACATCCCGACGCCGTCGTGGGCTAACCACGGTGCCGTGTTTACCGACTCGGGCCTGACGGTCAAGAAGTACCGCTACTACAACCCCGACACCATCGGCCTCGACTTTGCCGGCATGCTCGAGGACATCCGCGCGGCGCCCAAGGGCTCTGTGTTTTTGCTGCACGCCTGCGCGCACAACCCCACCGGCGTCGACCCGACGCCCGAGCAGTGGGTCGAGATCGAGTCGGCCGTCCGCGCGGCCGGCCACTTTTGCTTCTTTGACATGGCCTACCAGGGCTTCGCGTCGGGCGACGCCGCCGCCGACGCCTTTGCGCTGCGCTACTTTGTCGAGAAGGGCCACCAGCCCGTGCTGGCGCAGTCGTTTGCCAAGAACATGGGTCTCTACGGCGAGCGCGTCGGCGCCCTGAGCATCGTCTGCGCCGACGCCGCCGAGGCCAAGCGCGTCGACTCGCAGGTCAAGATCCTCGTGCGCCCCCTGTACTCGAACCCGCCCGTGCACGGCGCGCGCATCGCGTCGACCATCCTGAGCTCGCCCGAGCTCAAGCAGCAGTGGCTCGGCGAGGTCAAGGGCATGGCCGACCGCATCATCGCCATGCGCAAGCTGCTGCGCGACAACCTCGAGCGTCTCGGCAGCAAGCACGACTGGTCCCACATCACCAGCCAGATCGGCATGTTTGCCTACACCGGCCTGACCGCCGAGCAGATGGACAAGCTGGCCAAGGAGCACTCTGTCTATGCCACCCGCGACGGCCGCATCTCGGTCGCCGGCATCACCTCGGAGAACGTCGGTCGTCTGGCCGAGGCCATCTTTGCCGTCAAGGGTTAAGGGGGAAAAGAAAAGAGGGAGAAAATGAAAATGAAAGTCTCTTTTTTACGTTGACGATTGTTTAGAATTTACAGCAGTAGACGATTCCATTTGTTTTGATAAAAGAAAATGGTCATTGTGTTTTTATGTCATTGCTTCATGATATCGTTATCCATCATTCTCTTCACCGTTGAAGACGCGCCAGGTCGCTCTTGACTTCTTGCACCTGCTTGCCCATCTCACGGTAGACGCGAGCCATTTCTCGGAGAACACGTCCCTTTTCTGTCGACGCCGTAGACGGGTCATGGTCGTCATCGTCATCGTCTTCGCCATCGACATCCACGTCCACGCCGTACTCTCGAAGAAGCGCCTTCTTCTGCTGCAGCGTCTCCTCCAGCCGCATCTTGCTATCCCGGAGATGTGCTGCATAGTTGCGCAGGGCCTGCACGGCAGAATGGTCGCTGTCGTTTGCCTCGTCCCCGTAGACTGCCCTCCGCGCCGTCCCTCGCGCCGTCTGCGCATCCACCGCCGCCGCCTGCGCGTCCAGCGAGACACTCGTCGCCCGCAGCGTCAGCGATCGCGCCACGGGTCCCTGCTGCGCCTCCAGCACGCGCACAAGCGTCGTCAGCGCGGCCGCCTGGTCCTGCATCAGTTCACTTGTTAGCGATGCCGCCGTGGCCCGTCTCTTGGTGGCCAGCTGGACGCGCGCCTCGGCGGCCGACTGCTGCAGCTGCGCGACGTGCGACGGAAGACGGGCCACCGTGCGGTGCAGAAACGACGGGTTCGTCGTCGGATGGGCGACGCGCGCCACGGCGAGAGCGGAGGCCTGCAGCGTCTCGGACACGAGAGCGCCGAGCCGGGGGAGATGCTCGGGGAGTGTCGTCAAGGGCGGGCTGGCCAGGAGGAGGGCCATCTCCTGCTGGGAGAGGGCGGGGCCGTTGTTGTTTTGGTGGTCGCCGTGGCCGCTGCTATCGAGAAGCGGCGGCAGGATCAGCAGAAGATCGAGGAGGTCTGGTGGCAAGTCGACTGGTTTGGGGGGTGGAGGGGGAGCAGCAGCAGCAGAAGCTCCTCCTCGTCCTGTCGCTCGTGCTGCTCGCCGTGCTGCGACGCCCGACAGACTGTTTGCCGTTGAATTTGTTGTCGTTGTCGTCGCTGTCGCCCCCGCCGGCGCCGTCGTTGCCATCGCCTGCGCCAGCAAATGGTTCTTGGCCGCCGTCGTCAGCGTCTTCTTGGCCTCGCCGTTGACAAGCTCGTACTTTTTCGCGGCAGCATCGTTCCTTGTCGACCCGTCAGCGTTCAGCACGGCCGTCGTCAGGGTTTTGTAGAGTGCCGCGAAATCAGGGTTGCTCTGGAGGACCGCATCATCAATAGGGGGGAGCATGGCGGCGAAGGTGTTGTGAGATAATATGGAGAGAATGGAAAAGACACTGCGTAGTAAACAGTGAAGCGTGTCGCGATGATGTCCTGTTGTAAGTACTTTGTACATGTACTCCGTACACAAAAGTGGACCACATCCACCCATTCTCCAATCAGATTGCTCCATTTCCACTGCACCCAAATTTTGCCGATTTTGGCGACAAGGCCCAAAAAAGCTTCATTGTCGGCATCACACGACAAACGACGAGGAGGGCGACGGGCAACAACCACAACCAGGCGCCTCTACACTCTCTCCCACCCACACACACCCACCCACACACACACATGTCGTCACTACACATCTCGCGGGCGGTGGCCCAGACGGCGTCGGCCATGACTCTCTCCCGCACACAAATGCCTCTGGGCCGGTTAATACCAGCATCTCTCTCGACTGTGTCGATGCAGTCCCGCGCCTACCGCCAGGCCGCGCCCCGCGACAACGCCGAGCTGGCCATCCCGTCGCCGACGGCCGCGCACACCGAGATCCCGCCGTACCCCTACGGCGACCGCCCCCACTACAAGCAGGCCAACACGGGCCTCTACGGCCGCGCCAAGATCCAGTACGGCCACAACGTCTCGCGCGAGACCGAGATCATCAACCCCTTGAAGACCCGCCGCACCTGGCGGCCCAACGTCCAGGAGCGCCGCCTCTACTCGGAAGCCCTGGGCGTCTCGGTGCGCACGCGCGTCAGCACGCGGGTGCTGCGCACCATCGACAAGGTGGGCGGCCTCGATGCGTACCTGCTGGGCACGAAGCGCGCGCGTCTGGCGGAGCTGGGCCCCTGGGGCTGGCGGCTGCGGTGGCGCATCATGCAGACGCCGACGGTGCAGGCGGTCTTTCAGGAGCAGCGGGCAGCGCTGGGGCTGCCGGAGGGAGGGCTGGAGGGCGAGGTGGCAGAGATGACTGAGGGAGTTGAAGGAGGCGAGATGGAGGCTGGTGACGCGGCCGAGATGCAGCGGATGCTGGATGGTGACGAGCTGTTTGATCTGGCACCACAAGAGGGATTCATGGCCGAGGAGGGCGGCAAGAAGGCATGAATAAGGGGGGTGGGGGACTGTATGATAAAAAACGGTACGAAAAGTGGTAGACACATCACACTTGGAAAAAGAATTATTGAAATGATTTTTATGGAATGTATTGTAAAGAGAAAAGAAAAGCGGAAAGAAAAGAAAATAATACAGAAGCATGTATACGCCATGATATGCAGTAATGAAATGAAGAAAAGGTACAAAAGAAAAGAAACCCAGATAAAATACTAATAAGGAATGTTTGCATAAAAGAAAGAAGAAAAGAAAAGGGACCAAAAAAGTGTTTCCATATCCAACATTGAGGTTCTTTGACAGCTCCCTTTTTCTGTCTTTATAGGGAGATGTTCCCCTGGACTCATCTCCTCAACATAGCTGTCTTGGCTCGACGGGTATTTGATCGTACAGACTATATCCGTCATCGTTGTCACTGTCATATCCATACGGATACGAAGAATGCATGGCAGTGTTATATGACAGCACTCCCAGGCCAAACTGGGTCGGAGCTGCTGCTGCTGCTGGATATGAAGACGCTTTTTTTTCGTACTCTTCGTGCTCTTTGTACTCGGGCGGCTGGTCCTAACGGCCGTGGGTACGATCGATGCTGTCGTCGACGACGTCGCCGTAGCTGCTCTGGCGCAGATGGCTGGCCTTTTCAACAAGGACGCGGCGGCCCTTGGAGACCGCAGCAAGAGTGGAGGATGCCAGAGTTGACGCCATCTCCCCGTGGGCATGCTCCCGCGGATAAAAGTGGAAGCGCTGGCCGCCCTCGGCGCGAGACCGGTCGGGCTGCATCAGGGCGGCCATGGCGCGAAGGATGCCGATGAGCACGATGACGGCATAGACGAGCAGCAGCGCGGTCGAGATGAGGGCGTCCTGGACGAGGCTGTTATGCAGGACGGCGACGACCTTGTCGACGGCACCGCTAATGTCGTCGGTGGTGACGCTGCCCGGGTCGCTGAGAAAGGACGAGAGGTCCGAGTCGCCGCTGATGGAGTCGTGCGCGCCCGCGGAAAAAGTGTCGTTGGGGAAAAGGGGGAGGGTGACGTGCGCGTGGTCGTGCACCCAGGTCAGCCCCTGCTCGACGGCGTCGACCTTGATGCCGATAAGACAGCGCACGATTTGCGTCACCGTGTTCTCGAGCACGGTGCCGTTGAAGACGTCGTTGATGCCCTGCCCGATCTCGCTGGTAAAGACGTTGAGCGTGTGGTTGGCGGCCGCCGTCGCATTGACGACGTAACCGAGCAGGTCGTGGTTGATGTCGTTTTGAAAGTCGAGCAGCACGGCGTTGGCATCGGTCGCCCACGCCGTCGACACGCTCTCGAGCGTGCTCACGACGTCGTCGGCAAAGTTGCTCACCTGCGACGTCAGCTCGGGCGCCTCGCGCTGCACGGCATGCAGCAGCGCCGCCTGGCACGCGCAGCTGACGAACCCGGCCACCGCCAGCGACAGCACAAACAGCGCCGGGAACGACGTGGCATACGCAAACGACCAGCGGACGAGCAGAGTTCGTTTGGTGTTGGCACTGCCCAGTCTCGACGCCAGCGCCATGCCCGCGGCAGACGTGTACGGCCGGCTCGCCATGTAGACCACGTCCATCGGGTCGTAGCCCTGCTCCATCAGCGCCTTGGCCCGGCGCTGCTGGCTGCGGAACCGCCGGATCTCGATCACCGTCATCGGCACGCACGCCGCCACCGCCAGCACGACGAGCACCGCCACAAAGATCGTCTTGGCGTGGTCCGCCAGCTCAAACAGCCCCCGAAAGAAATCGACCAGCGTGTCGTTGTCCGAGCAGAACGTCAGCGGCGTCTTCTTGGCCACGGGAAACGCCGACGTGTCGAAGCGGTACGCGCCGTACGTGTCGTTGAGCACCTTGCGCACCGCCTCAAACGGCGTGCTGATGGCCTCGCGCGCCAGCCGCTCCGCGTCGTCGTACGTCGGGATCGTGTCGTTGAGCGACTGCAGCGACTTGACAAACGAGGTGTCGTCCACATGAATGTGTTGCAGGTCGTTCAGCGGCTGCGTCAGGTTGATCGTCGGCGGGTCCAGACTCCCGCCGAAAATGCTCGACGCCGACGCAATCGTCTTGAACACGCTGTTGATCGTGTCCTGCACCGACGACGCATCCTTTTGCAGCGTGTCCGCAATCCCCCCGATCGCCTTGTTCATCAGCTCCGTCGTCGCGTCCGCCGCCCCGATGCCCACGTCCAGTCCGCCGTGGATCAGCGCCGACGACAGACACACGTACGTGCCAATGAAAAAGTTGATCAAAAACATGATGAGTTGCTCGACGCCCGTCAGAATCAAACCCAGCAGCTCCACCATGCCCTGCACCGTCTTGGAGATGCCGTCCGCCGCCAAGTCGTTGACGCCCACGCTCAGATAGTGAGGCATCGACGCCATCGCGCTGCCCACATCCTCCACCTTGCTGCACGCCGCCACCGCCTGCGTCTGCGCGTCGCCGATATTGTCGTGCAGCCCGCCCACCAGGATCAGCACCCGCACCAGCACCAGCACCAGCAGCACCGTCCACCGGTTGAACCAGATCTGCGACAGCCGCGCCCGGAGGCCCAGGTACGGCGTCACATCGCCCGCGCTGTCGTACAGTGAAGGGGGGAGCGGCGCCTCTCTCTTTTCCGGGTGCTGGCTGTTGCTGCTGCTGTCCGTGTCGCTGTCGTTGTGGATATGCACATTGTGGAAATTCTGAAAATCAAAAGACTGCGCATCGAGAGACTCGGGCACGCCTGGGTAGGGCGGCACAGGAGGGATATTTTTGGATGATCCCATGATATCAAGAGATGGACGAACCAGTCGTGGTGTATATCTCTATATGTGTACTCTCGTCGTTGTATGGTGGAAAGTCGTGTCCTTCAATGTTTTTGTTGATATCGTGATGCTCGTAAAAAATGTGGAAAATCGTAGACGAGATGGGGTATATGAAAAATAGAGGGAGAAGCAAGAAAGAGAAAAAAAAGGATGCTGCGCTTTGTATACACGGAAACAAATAATATAAAAGCTAATTATATTGTAGGTAGGAAAACGTTTCGTGAATCACCTGGCCGGCAGGAGAAAGGAAAGGGTAATGAATAAGAAGCTTTCTTTTTTCTTCTTTTTTCGCTTGCCTTGTCGAAAATGAACAGTCAATGTTTGAAAGGTGGTAACAAAGGAGAGTCGTGAATGAGAGAATAAGAGGTATGTATGGGAGAAAATGAGAAAAGGAGAAAACAGAAAAACAGAAGAGAAAAAAAAGAGAGAAACAGAAACAAGGGGAAGGAATATGGGCAGAGGGAGAGAAAAGAGAAAAGACGAAAAAGAGAAAAGACGAAAATCAAAATCAAACAATCTCCTGGCGGCGACTCCAAATTGACCCTCTCTCCAGAGAATATTGGCCTCTCCCACGGTCCCATGTCCTCATCCAGCTCTCGTCGCTCCATCACCAATCAATTGCCAGTCCATGTGGCCCTCCATGCTTTCAGTCAAGCTTCCTCAATAGCAATGAACAGCAAACAAAAAAGACATGAACAATCGTCCGTTTTCCCCTTCCATATTGGGGACAATGCGCTAAAAGTGGGTCGCAAGGCCTTTGTTTAGCGGGGCCGCCGCTATTCAAAGACCCACTCGCCCATGCTTTCAAACGTGCTCTATTGTCCAATGCTATTTTTGGCTATGAAAGAGCTGTGGGGATAGCTTTTTGGAATAGTTAAAGTACTACTTCCACCGTACCCACTAACCGCTCAAAACCGTTGCCGCCTGTCTCACCTTTGAAAAGCAAAACCGTTGGCTCTGGTGCCATCTTGTCAACTTCAACAGCCGCCAGGGGACGAAGGCGGCAATACGGTCAGTGCGCGGTCGGCAAGGTGGCCATGACAATGATGATCACGATGATGGCGATGAACAAGTCACATGCTTGCGTCACGTGTTGAAACTGTCAAGTTGTCGATTCGAAAAGATGCATCGCAGGAAGGAGCGTTTGGTCATTTCGGCAGGCGTGTCGCTTCGTGAGGAAGGTGCGATCCTTTCGCGTAGTCACTCGGCTGTCAGTCATGACAAATTTGGGAAAGAGCGAGTTGGCCATCTGGGACCAAGCTAAGATAAAAGATACATCGGACGGCTCGTCATACACAAACACAAATCATTCAAATCACCCGTCTTGTGTTCGCCGCGCGAGGCTCAAGATTTGCGGTACACTTGTGCGAATGGCGAGTAAAAAAGAATTGTACTCTGTGCGTCGTATGAGCGGATGGCACAATGAAAAAGCGCATGTATTTTCAGTGTTCCATTTCAGTGTTCCATTTCAGTGTTCCATTTCAGTGTTTTGTGTTTTCCGGTGTCATCCATCGCAACTTCCTTTTTCGGACATTTGCACGAAATTTGAGAAACAGGCAGGTGCGACAAAGAAATACAGAACAGAAAGAACAGAAAGAACAAAAGAAAAGGCAGGTGCATCCCTCGCCTTCTTGACCGTTGATTCTTTTAACTCTCCCTCTCTCTCTTAAACTTTTTTTCTCTCTCTCGTCTCCTTCATCTCGCAGTCGCCTCAGCCGCTTCAGTCTTGTCCGGCACATCACCCTCCACAAACACTTCTTTGTTGTCGCATTCACCGCCGAAAACAGACAAACAGACAAACAGCAGCCCCCAATCCAACAATCCGTCTGCAGCTCCTTCCCCTTCCATTCTTTTTATTCTTTTTTCGGCACTCTTTCTTCTGCACCGCCTTGTGCTTTTCTTGTTTCTTTGTTCCTCATGCAGCCACTTTCGCTAGCAACGAGATGGAACATGCCATCAAAAGTGAATGCGCGAGGTGGTGGGCAGAGTGTGAGAGCATAAGATAAGGAAGCTTTCTCCTTCATAACTGCTTTCATACCCCTTGTTTTTGACTTTTTTTATTGTCTTTTTCTTTTTAATTTTCTCTCTTTCTCAATCGATTCTGTTCATCTTTATTTTTGTCCTCTTCTTATCGTCACTCGTTACCTGCACAGCCCATGATCCCAAGATGAACAACAGAATCAACACTCTCGACTCGTTGCGCAACCGCGCTGCCAGCACCTCGGCTACCGACGTCGACACCATCCATGCCGACCACAACAACCAAAATAACCAAAACAACCCAGAAGCTTGGGCTTCGGCCCTCCGCCACCTCGCCGATGTCATCCACCAGCGAGGCCCCGATCCCATTCCCTCCGGAACAGCCGTCCACTGGCCCCTGCCCGAAGCCTTGTCAGCGGCCACCCGTCTCAGCCAAGACCCTCATGTCGTCACGGCGCCTCCATCTTCCATCCAACGACTGCGTGCTTCCGACAGCTCGGCTTTCCGCGGCGTCGGTCGAGTCCTCGGCCCCATGTACGATGCCAACAAGCCTGACAAGTCGAGAGGTCCGACAAGACAGAGCAGTCGGAGCAGTCAGGGCAGTCAGGGCAGTCAAGGCAGTCAAGGCAGTCAGGGCAGCAGTCACAGCACAACCGACCCCCTGAACTCGCCTGCCGTTGTTCTTCGTGATCAGACAGAACCTGGTAAGATTTTTATCCCATCTTCATACTTTTTTTCATTCTTTCTTTCCTTTCATCATCTCTGACTTGCAGATGGTACACGCAAGATCGAGGTGCACATGCCCGAGAGCCCCGGCACTGTGACCCTCGTCCTGCCTCAAAGCCCCGTGCAAGAAAAGCCAAAGAGCCAGAAGCGCAAGAAGACGACGCAGCAGCAATCAAAGAAAAAGGCTCGTCTGTCGAAACAAAAACAGCCCGAGCAGCCTGAGCTGCCCGAGCAGCATCCAGATTCAGCTGATGCCGAGACGGGGACCGACGCAGAGACCGACGCAGAGACCAGCCAGGCCAAGGCCATCAAGTCACCCATTGTCTTTCAGCTGTCGCCAGAGTTTCGTCTGCCCTATGTCGCGCCGAGTCAAGATCAAGCTCGTCGTCAACCCCCTCAACCACACGCCATCCAGTGGAACAGCTGGGAGAACATTGGCAGGCCGTACGATGCCGCAGAGGCACAGGTGACGAGCGCTGACCACGACACGCACCTCGAGTTTCTGCCGACTGTGCGGCACAACACATACGAGGAGCACTACGACGAAAACCATCCCGACTGGGACAACCCGGCCGACCCCGTCGACTGCCGGATGCCTCATACCTTCCAGGGCCACAGCCAGCCGCCCGTGGGCCGGCGTCTCGAGCAGGTCGTGGCTTACCTGTCTTCCCAGGATTCGTCCACCGACCGCTACTGGAACATACGCCTCGAGATTATCGAAATGTACCTCGACTTTCTGGAGAACACCGGGTCCGCCTTGAAGCCCTACGTCGACGGCAGCATCGTCTTTGGACCATCCGTGTCCTACATTGACCGCTCGCTGGAAAATCTCGCGCGTGCCGAGTTCAAGCTGTCCGAAGCCGACGAGGCAGCTGGTATCGAGCCGGAAGCAAAGGAGAAGCCGCCGGCCATCCTCGGCGACAATACTCTCGGACTGCTCCGCACAGCACGCAAACTCATCAAAGCGCGCAATTCATTTTTCGACGGCTTTGAGTCCGGGGACAGCAGAGCGCGCACAGACGACCAGATGGACTCCAAAACCCCGACGCAATTCTATACGGAGCGCAGCGGCCGCTTGTTCGAGAACCGTCTCACCGTTGAGGCTCACATTGCAAAGCGGCTCCGCGCACAAAAGAAGCAGTTTTACGACGAGGCAAACGACGAAGACGAAGATGATGAAGAGGAGGGTGAAGACGAGCAGCGGTCCAGTGACGTCTACGTCCTGGACGGCATGCTGCCAGAGCTGGACACCTCGAAACTGCCACCCGCTTTCCTCGAGACGCACCCCGTTACTGTTCAGATGGCGCGCTTCCGTCGTCTGCGCCAGCACTGGATGGAGGAGGCACGGGCCGTGGCCGAGCATGAGCATCGCGACGACCCCAACTGGGTGACTCTGCCGCCGTCCATCGAGGCATACAGCAACGGATACGGCCGCGTGCGCCGCAATGGCCGGCTCGTGCCTCGGCCACCTCTGCCCGCAGCCATGGACCGCGATAGCCGTCTTTTGAATTTGATGCACGACCTGGGCCGCCGGCTGCTCCGCCGTCTGGACACGGCACCTCGCCAGCTTCTGACAGATGTGCACCGCTATATTGAGCAGGGTCTGGCAGGCCAGCAGCTTCCGGATGCTCAGCTGCAGCTTCACGAAGAGTTTGATTTTGAGCAGAATGATCAGAAGCGAGTTCCCGGGCATGCATCGCCCCTTCGACAGCTGCGTCGTCTCAACGAGGCCGAGGTTCGCTGGATGCAGTTCTTGCTGTCCGACTCGACCAACGAGCGTCTGGCCAGGCCGCTGCCGCAGGGCCCGCACCTCGAAGAGGACGAGACCATCGAACCCGACGATATCCAGGCGATCGAGGACAAGCTCGAGGAGGAGGGCAGTCGCACGCTGTACCACGCCTTTGCCCACCAGTTCGGGGCCATGATGCACGAGGGCCACCACGGCCGAGGTCTGTTCCCTACGTCGGAGACGGTGGTGTCGGTAGTCGACCTGGTCGAGGCGATGAACCGCGAGCATGCTTCCCAAAGTCCTGGACAGGGCCCCTTGCCGGTGCGCTTTTCCGTCTACGATGCAGCCTTTTACCTGGCTCGTCTGCGTAGCGCCGGTCGCTGCCGGTTCACACACCTTCCACTGAGAGACGAGCAGGGCTTGGTTCAGCGGCCTGTCCTCGACATTCATCCGGAGCACCGCATTCATCCGACAGCGGCACGCAGTGGTCAGACGACGGATGGGGACGACGCACAAGATGCAGCCATTGGCGCGCCCCGTCGTTCAACGGATGTGGACAACGACTGGGAGGCCACGATCTCGAGCCAGCGGGCCAAGAAGCCTCTTTCCGACGATCTCTGGCAATTCTTTTGCCGTCTTGCTTTCCGATTCGGGCGCACGATGCTGGTCCTCGAGCAGGAGGAGCGGCCGCGCTGGAAGGCCTTTCTGGCCAAGGCCGAGAAGGAGGCAGAAGCAACAGAAGCAGCAGCAGCAGCCCAACCTCATGACCAGCGCATGCAGAACGCACTCCGGGTCTGGGTCGACACGTACAACCGACTGATCCTTGAACGTGGTGTTATGTCGGAGGCGATCGGCGCCTGCGTGCCATACGATTTTGCCTCGGTGCTTCGCAGGGCCGCTCCAGACGAGTTTGGCGTGCTAACTGATCCGAGCCTTTTTGAGAGCGAGGCTCGTCGGATTGTGCAGCAGCGGATCCTGGAAGAGGCGACAGCGCGAAAGACGGCGCCGATCCCGGACAAGAGAACGGGCGGCAGCAGCGACCTCTGGGGCTGGGCGCATCCCGAGATCGTGGGCGAGGCGCCACAATTTTTTGCGCGAGACCGATGGCGTGGGGGACAGACGCTGAATGGCGAGAAGGGTGAAGAGGAAGACGAAGACGACGGCGAAAACGACGACGACGACTCCATGTTTGACCCAGAGATGGTATGGGACCCGGCGGCCGAGGACCCGGCGGCCGACAACTTTTTGTGGCTGCGCAGCGCGAACGCGACGTTTGGCTTCCAGCGCCGGCAAGAGGCCGACCCGGAATACCGCATGGGCGAGACGGCGCTGCAGCGGCAGGCGTTTGTGCAGGGGCTAACGCGGCGTGTGGCGCGCGAGATGGGGCTCGATCCGGACTCGATCGAGGGCGGCGGGTTTGGCGGGTACCATGACGGCGAGAGGGCCCCCGGCCGTCGTGGGTTCCTCGGCTGGCTCGGGCGGAATGCCCCGTGGCGGAGGCAGCCTGTCGAGCGTGCTGAGAATGAGAGCGCCGAGAACGGCCGAGACGACAATAGCCCCGACGTCATCCATTTCGAGACGACATCGCTGCCCCGGGTGACGGACGTGCCGGCCAGTGTGGACTGGATGGACATTGTGAGCCGGCACGAGGAGATGCGGCGGGCTCAGAAGGAGAAGGAGAAGGAGAACAAGACGAACAAGACGAACGAATTGAACGGCCTAGTGGCCGACTCGGACGGCGAGTCTGGAGACGACATGGATGACGATGATGACATGGTGATGATGGACGGATGGACACGCAAGGACGACAAGGCGGTTTTGGCACAGGTTGCTGCGGCCAGATCAAGACGATGAGATTTGTGCCCATTTGGAGTTTATTAATTTTTTTTTTTTTTTTTCAAGCTGGTATGATTTGATTTTATGTATTGACAGAATAACAAGGTTGATCATTGAATAGCTACGAGTTGTCTTGTCATGCCATGCACTTTGATATAGTAATACAAGAAGACGATATGCAAGATATGTAGCAACTCTGGTATGATCTAGATCATGTGCCATTTTGGTCCTGTATGAAATCAAAGAGCACGCTGCCTGGTGTCGATGATGCTTTGTTACACATACATCACCATCACACAACACTCTTTCCACATAGTCAATCCTTTTTCCGAATGTATTTCCCCCATTTTTTTTGGCTTATTTGTTATCATGCTGTCTATGTTTATTGCTCAGCGGACTCATGTCATATCTTGACATGCCTCTGCCCTTGATTTAGGATATCGTATGTGCTTTGTATCGTATGTGCTTTGCACATATAAGATACGTCCTCCCAAGATCCAGCCATTTTTATTTTTCATTCGCCTTCTTTTCTTTCTGACCATCATCACCCCTCCCCTCCCGCCAGCCCATTCTGGTCATGCATCCGAGGCGCGGCAAGCTGAGAAAGAAAGAGGTTGAAGTATGGAGTCGTATTTTAGCCCTTTTTTACGGGGTGCTCATACGACGGTTACAGGCTTCTTGCAGTGTCCAGGGGGTGCCTTCCCAGCCCCAAAAAGAACCCTGGTCAGTGCGCTTGCATGGTCTTATTTTTTCGGACTTTTTTGTACACTTTGGTGGATAGGGCCAGCTGTATTACAGAGTACACTGAGTATCTCTCTTTCCTCGTTTTGTCGCTGTTATTCTACTCGTATGCTCCTCTTTCCAGCCTCTTCATTTTTTATACCTATCTGCCAGCACATCATCAACGACTGGACGTGGTCTTTTGCTAGGTGAGACGTCGATTGGCTGACATTGAGCTATGTGTTTTATCTTTCTTGCCTTGAAGCAAAACGTACGGGCGGCTTTTCAAGTCGTCCGCTCTTTCTCACTCTTACAGCCCCTCCTCTTCCCGGCCATGTCCGTGCATTCTTTTCCACACAAGACTAGCGGACGGCTGAATGGACGAGAGTGAGAGCAAAGTAGCCAATCCCGTCGTCCTTTGTTTTTTTGCTTTTTGCTTTTGCTTTTTGCGCGTGCCAAACATTTATATCTTACCCCCCCTTTTCTCCCCCTCATGTTCTCGATCCTGGTAGGGCAGAAAGCTTTTGAATTAAAGTAAGATACATGTACATACGGGGTTTATGTAGGTAAGTACATGTACAGATACGTACTCTGTATGTCTTTCTGTTGACGATGTCATCCCACGGACCATTGCCCCGTGTGTTTTGTGCTTGATCATACTCCCTGTTACCGGTTCGTCTACTTTCTTAGCCCGTGCGTTATTCATCCAAACCAAGAGGTCATCGTTTCATCGTTCCAACGCACAGTACATTTTATATATCTACTCGTAAGATACAGTTTGTAAGATACATAGTCTGCATTCCCGCATATCATACGCTTTTTTTCTCATGTCCACGGTACAGCGAAAAAAAGTACTACACATGTTCATCTCGATTACGCCTTGCTTCCTTTTTTGGTTCTTCTTTCTTTTCTCCTCATCTCACCAAAAAAGCCCCTCCTCCATGGATCCTTGGAACCAATCGAACCGTGTCAAGCCGTGTCAAGAAACACGTCTTCGCCTCGTGTCGAGCACGCAACGCCAAGAAGAAGGAAAAAAAAAAACAGTCTACGCCCGAGTTTTTCTTTGTTTTTCCCTTTCCTTTTTCTTTTTAAGCCGCGCGCTCAAATCAAGGATGACCAAGGATGTGCGCGGTATCCTAGTGTAAGATACTCGTACTCTGTAGGTACTCTGGAGCTCTCACTGGCCATTGGCGGGCACAGCCCTGTAGCGGAGGACGCCAATGCTGCACGGCGCTGCACGGCGCTGCACGACGCCTTTGAGGCCTATGGGGATCCATTCTATTCTATGCAGAGGCGTAAACTACCAGTCATATCTGCAATGTCTGCAATGTCTGCAATATGCTGCAGTGTGTGGTGCATTCTGCATCCTGCATACGCACAGACAGAAGATGTCAAATACATGTACCTAGACAATTGCACGGTGTTTTCAGGTCACCGGTGCTGTTCTGGTGGCGCTGGATAAACCCCTGGAACGGCGTTGTTGGCGCCTGCTGCAAATCTCACTAAAAAAAAATACTTGTCCAGCGTAGCGTGATGTTTTTTTGTAATCCTTGTCGAGCTGGGAAGGAGCGCGCGAGAGAGGGGGCTGGGGGCTGGGATGGGAAGGAACCCAGGACCAGGGTGCCAAAACGTCAAAGCGGGCAGGAGTGACCCAGGGCCCAGGACCAAGAAAAAAAAAAGATCAAAAGAATGGTGAAATCGTGTACACTACAGAGAAAATGACAAACGAGACAATGGAAAACTCCTTGTGCCCATGTGGTCTATTGTCCATGTTTCGTCAGATCGTCATGGCCGTCATGACCGTCATATTGTCAGCATTGTGCTGCCTCTCTCTGTCGTCCTCGCACTTTTTGAACGTCGTGGACCCCTTTATTTAGCGGCGGGCCCTTTTCCTATTGGCTAGGCGCGGCTGAGACCGAATGAGAATAGAGTACTCTGTACATGTACTCCGTAAAATGGGCTCCTTCCCCCGGACGCGTTTTGCGCGTCTCGGCGCCAAAAAAATGTGTGCAGAGCGGGTCGTGGTACGTATCTAACGTGAGTGCTGTGGGGGGGCGTGGGCGCGGTACTTTCCACTGTGGGATACAGTGTGTATCTGACTCTCAGCAGGTACATCCCCACCTCATCTCGTATCGTACCAGTTGCCTGGGCGTTGCCAGACGCCCCAAAGATGGTCTGTTCCAGGATGCTGGTCCACTACAGCGTCTTTTTTCGTCTCTCGTCTCTCTCTTCCCCTGCGCAGACTCTGTAGGATTTGTACCGGGCAGGGCACACTGCACGACAAGTGTGCCCGAGACCTGTGCAAAAGTATCCGTAATCAAACGCCGCAGGAGACAGGGGAAAAGACAGCTCATAGCTCATCCTCCAAAAGAAAGCAAAAAGGTACATTGGAGCTGTATCTATGTACGAAGTACTTTGTATCTCACATCAACCATCGCCCTACAGGCTTTCATCTTTTATTGTCAGCACTCTACACGCAGCACGCGACATGAACTGTCAGATGTGCGCAGATACTACATACTAAAAAGTATTTTATAGTGTGCTAAGCTGGGATGAAAGAGTGCTTTGGTTCATGATTGGATGAGGTGGGCGGTTCTGACAGTTTGCTTCTCTCGTCATCGCGAAAAGAGAAGAAAACACGCGTCGCGTATGCGGAAAGAGTGTGCGAGAGTGCATGCATGATAATAATGGACCAGGTTCATTAGAATATGCACTCGTGGAGTTGCGATTCGACGGCTTCCATGGCATGCAGATGATGAGCATGCCGACAGACGGGGCTCACTTGCAGGTTCTTTTGCCATTGGACTGCGCGGTACATTTACCAGTAGCTCTCTAAACCATTCTGCAGCTTTATGCATCTTTAATGGGATATTAATGGGGGTTTGATGCAGTTTAATTGATTTGCGGCGCCGCGTGTGAAACGGGCAAGTGATGAGCGTGATGGGCACAACAGACACGATACTCGCTGACTGTTTTTATATTAAGCTGCTCGACCCGGCGGAACGAGCTCATGTCTCACTCAACCACGGTGTTGTCTCACCCAGCAGGTGAAATAGGAGGGCATGAGATGGTGTGGAGGTGCAACGGACGGGCGATCTGCCGTTATTCTAGGAAAAGTTTGAATATCTTTTTTTTTAAAAAAAAATGCAACAAACATTTTCTTTAATATTTCATTCGGTTTTTTCCACCTCACCGATATTCTTCCAATATTCTTCTCGATACACCACATCACCTTCTGTCAATTTATATTGCTCCCATCTTCTCATCTTCTCAAAACCAAATATCCACATATTACGTCGTACGGCTCAATAAATGGAAAAACACGAGACACTCTGCATGTACTCGTACCTATCCACCGACGCACAGCAAAAGTATGTATTTACACAAAAAGCCTGCAGACTGCGAGACAGGTCGGCACTCTATACAAAAATTGCTCCACGATGCAAAAGTAAAGTGACAGAAACGAAAAATTCTGCTTCCATTTCGGCACTGCGGGCGAGGCAGCAAGCAACAAAAGTATGTAATGTATCTTACGGAGTACGTATCTTACATGTACTCGTAGTGCACCGACACGAGTAGGCGACGAAAAAGAGCCCCGTTTCATGCACAGCTGCGGGTAGCGACACGCGACCAAGTAGAATTAAGCACGAAATGGAATTAAAGATGAGAAATGGGCTAGACAAAAAGAAGAAAAAAGAACACTCCAAAGAAAATGTGAACAGATTTATGGTTCACGTTGGACATACATGTACGAGTATGTAAGAAATGTCAGTGTCTTGCATCGCGACGCTGCACAGCATCTGTTTCTGCGAGATCATCTTGCAAGACAGTGGTCGTGTACCTCTGGATGTGTGCCACAAGGCTGTGTATTTATATCTTGACCGAGGTACGGAATATGTGTATCTTTGTCCACTCTGCCGTCTGGCCCCTTTATACTCTTCTTTTTCCCCTCCCAGCCTCGTGATGGTAAAATTCTTCGGATGCCGTGGAAACTGCAAAAGAACATCCACTATATGGAGCATTTGCTCAGTTTGTCCTGTCACTTTTTTGTCATATTTTGGAGAGCCTCGCCATCGTCTCGTGCGTTTCGGCTCAACGAAGGGAAAAAAGAGAAAAACCAAAAGGTCTCTCCACAGCGGAGATGAATTGACTGCACAGCAGGCACCCACGCGTTTCAGACCCGAGGCAAGGGCTCGTACAGAACGGCCGAATAATGAAAAGAAGAGAAAGAGAAAAAGAAACAAAAAGAAAAAAAGAATATGACCTGAATTGTCCCATACATCCATGCAAATCATAAAAGACTGGCCGAATGAAAACAAAAAAAAGCATATGAATGACGCAAAAAGGAGGAAAGCTTGGACGGATACAATGCACAGCCTTGGACGCAAAAGGAGAGCTGAGCCCGAGAAGGAGGGAGGGGACCCCTGTAAAGGCCTGTGAGGCTTTCACTTTTGTACCTTTTTTACGTAGCTACATACAAAAGATACTTTATACATGCTGCACAAATAGTGCAAGTACCTGGCCCCATCCGCGCGCCGGCCTCCCGGAGACGGCCGTCACCGACCATCATCACCGTCACAGCCCGCCCACGAGTAAAAAAAAAACCTTGAAAAATAACAGGCGCCCCACTGAAGGGGACCCCTCCCGTCGCCGACCAAAAAACCAGCCCCCAAAATGCAGAGCAGTTGGAAGAAAAAAAGGCTAGCTTTGGTCATTGGCCCTGTCACTGGTGACGGGATCACTGTCAGCTATTCTGCAGCTCCTGCCCAATCGCTGTCCAGTTCTTCTCTCTCGCCACCTCTTCTTGCCCCTCCCTTGCCTTTCTCTATTGCTTTTTTTTGCTGTTCTATTGAGCACTCCGTACCGTTGGTTCTTTTTTCGGTGTGGCTTTTTTTACTTTGTGGATTTCTACCGTTGGGCCTTTTCTTTTCTTCATCGTTCTCAAGACAGAGAACTCCGCGGTGATTTTTTTTTTCATTGCTCTCTCGTAATGGCGTCTGCTCTGTACTTTCCGCTTCCTTGGAAAACTCGTGGCAGATCGAGTGCTGGTCCACTAGCCCGTAGCCCACTAGTATTCCGTACCTGGCCGTAGAAAACAAGATGGCATTTTAGTGAGGTACAGATATTACAGGTAACAGGCATCTTACAGGTACAGGTCCTCTGTACTCCCGTCATCAAGATCTTCACCGGTGGGCGGTACCTTTGTACCAGCACTTTACGCGCAAAACGCCAAACGCCAAACCATCGCGACATGCACATCATGAACCACGACGCGGACGCGTTTCGGGACAGCGGAGGTATTTTTTTGAGGGGACATGAAAAAAAAAAAATAGACGTAATGCACTATGCACTATGCACTATGCACTATGCACTATGCACTATGCAGTATGCAACATGCAGCTTGCAGCCTGCACATCTCGATACGCATTCGTCGTACTCTTCGACAGCAGCTGAAGACGAAAGACGGGCCAAGGCCACAAACAATAGTTCTCTTGGTCTCCTGGGTCTCTATGGCCTTGGTCCTCCTCGACCTCCCCTGACCCCCTCGCGACCATCTTCAACAAACCGGTCCAACCTCCGTACTCGTTGCTTGTCCTCCTCTCGTCTCTCTCGTCTCCTCTCGTGTCCTCTCGTCTCCTACTCCGTGGTCGTGGTCGTCTGTCTCCTGTCTCAGCAGGCATCGAGCGCGGCCCATCGCGGCCGCTGGTTGGCTGAAAGCTGTCCCCGTCCCTGGATCCGAAACCGTTCCACCCCGCGGCCGCGCCACTGTGTTCCTGCACCTATGGGGTCACTCTCGTAGTCTGCATATTCTGCCTGGCCTAGAGGGGCCAGAGGGGGGCCCATCTGTTTGGTTGCAACTGCCACTACATCTGACTGTCGCGAAAAAAAGTAAAACGACAAAAAAAAAAAAAAAAAAAAAAAAAAAAAAAAAAAAAAAAAAAAAAAAAACTGTAGAGATGTATCACGGACTGACATACAGTCAATTGGCTGCACGCTTTCTCTATTCCCTTTCTTTTTCTGTCACTCTCTTCTCATCAAGCTTGTCCACGGTCTCAACCACTGTCTCGAACGCAGACGCATGGCTTTCAACACTCAGTTTCCAGTCATTGCTGCCCCTCTGGCCCCTCTGCAAGATACTTCGTATTACGTACATATAAAAGTAGATCCAAAGTTCACGCGCATCATCAGCGAGTCCTTGGCCCGCTTTCTCTCGCCCGCATCCATGTCAGAGTCTTTCGTTTTTTTGCTCTGTCAGATGCGCGTCGTCTGCTTGGCTGCTTGGTACTCTGCGCGTCTCGGGTTCTTTTTTTCTTCTTCTGCAGCCTTTTTTTTTTTTTTTTTTTTCAATTCTCTCCAAAACGTGCAGTTACGACACGTACTTTCCCGCCAAGGATCTTGCTCCGTATTTTTCGTCATACGTCTCTACAATGGTTGGCCACTCTAGCCTTCTCCCCTCCCGTCCACACGGCAGGAAGTCCAGCCTACAGTGTATCTTATATTGTCCGTGCCCGCTGGCCCCGCGCCTTCCGTGTCGGATCCTGCTACCCTCTTTTTGTACGCTGCACCTTGCCGCAACGAGAACCTACCCGTAAGCTGGAAGCTGAAGCTGGTGCTGGAAGCTGGTGCCGGAAACTGGTGCCGGAACCTGGTACCGCTCTGTTGCCTCAAATAAGACGCCCGGCACCATATTGCATCTCACATGTACGCGCGCGTGTGTTTTGTGGCCTACAGCTCTCTAGGTCTCTCTGCACACAGCTTGCTCGCTGCAGTGACAGACCTCGCTTCTATCTGTCTCTGTGCGTCGTAACTTGTTAGCCTCTATTCCTTCTCGTAGCAGATACAGAAAAAGGTATCTCGGTATCTTACACACCCACACACCCACACACACACACACGCACACACACCCCGGGACCCTACTCCGTTACCATCCTTTTTAATTGTTCGTGTATCCCCTCCTTCATCTTTTTCACATTCTTATTTTTTTCTGGTCTCCCATTGTTGGACCTCTCTGGAGAGATCTTGTCCTTTTCTCTTCTCTGCCTTTTTTCCCTCCTCCTCCTCCGTTTGCTCCTTCCGATCATTGTGCCTTCCGACTGCATCGTGCTGGCTCGATCGCTCTTTCCTCGAATTCGAAATCTTCCACCCGCGCCCCATCGCTCTTTCCTTATTGAGAGCGCACCTACCACTTTCCCTCCCGCATCGACAAACGGAAAGTTACGAGCGTCCATCACCCACGAATACATACACACACTCGCTCAAGACAAAAAAAAAGGTATGAATGGCAGGAGCCACCGAGCTGTGGTGCATCGCTCCTTCCATGTTGGTCAATTTGCACTTCTATCCCATTCCCTAAAAAGCATTTTTGTCCTCCTCTTTTCTCTTCTCCCCTCTCTCTTTCCTCTCTCTTCTCCCCATTGCAATCGACACAAACACACACTCTCTTCCATCTTTTTTCGCCAGCTCCATCTAACCTCATCGCGACCATCTTATTTGTCGACTCAGTGGAGGGCCCCTCCAAGAAAAAAAAACGCGTTGCAAAGTGGTTCCTCCAAAGCTCTTATATCGTTTTTTTGGAGACGTGACGCCTCGCGTTTTTTTCTCTCTTTTTTTTCTATTAAATATATTTCTGGCTGGGGCCCTGTCTCGCTCTCTAGCTGGCTGCCCTGGGTCCCTCCTGGGTTCCTTTGCTGGGTCCCTGCGAAGCAGAAAAAAGGTACAAACACTTTGTACCTCCACTCTGCTGCACTGTGGTGGTGGGTGTGCCAGTGCACCACTGTACCTGGTGGGCCTTTGGGGTCTTGCCTCTCCCTCTTTTCCCTCTTTTCCCTTGCTTCCGCGCCCACTCGCTTTCCCGCTCTCTCTTTGGCTCTCTGCCTCTGCCATCCCTGCTCCCCTGATCCGCACAATCCCATAATCCCATCTTACCTCCTTTTTCAGGGCTTCTCTCTCTTTTCGCTTGCGTCTCCTCTTTCGCTCGCTCTCCTCTTTTTTTCCCCTTCCTCTTTTTGCTCTCCCTCTCTCTTTTCCTTCCTTTCCTCTCTTTTCTTTCCCTTTTCTCCCTCTCCTCTCGTCAACCTCCTCTCTCTCTCTCCCTTTTTTGCATCGAGTCAAGTCCTTTCTTTTTCCCAACCTTCATTCCTGTCGGGAAATTCGCCAATTCGACCCCTTCGACTCGTTCTCTCTCCTCCCTTTCGTCCCTTTTGTGCTCCAGCAGCGGTCTTTCTGTCCGGCCTTTTTTACCGGTGCGTCCTTGGTAGTTTTGAGGCATACTCCCGGTACCTACCACCATACCTACATACCTACATTACCACACTCCCTTTTTTAAACCTTTATTTTTTTACCTTCTCTCGTGGCCCTCCCTTTGTTCGGTACACATTCTTTTCAACATCCCTTCTTTCCTTCTTTCAATCCCCTCAATCGCCTCTCGTCATTCGCTTGCTCCGGGCTCTCTCCATCCAAGTCGCCAAGCCCTATTCTCTAACGCTCGTCACAGGACTCATCCCGTTGCCATCGCAAAAGAGACGTTACTCTTCCCGACCTCATCTCCCACCCCTTCTCCATCGCCCCTCGACAATCAACGGAGAGCATCGGCTGGGACTTGTACATTCGACGAGGGAAATACTACAAGGAATTTGGGTTATTTGTTTTGTCTAGCATCGGTCTGCTTTCCATGAACGCCTCCGCTGCGACGAAGCCCTCTTCTTTTTGAAGGCGTCGACTGTGAGGTGTGTTCTTTTTTTTAAAGCTACAGATGCTTTCTGCTGCTTCTACTGCTCCATGGAGATTGTGTGATGCAATTGTGCCACCACTGTGATGAGATGCATCCATTTCTCTCTGTGCTATTTCATCTTCCTCGATGACTGCATGGCACATGGCTGTCTTTTTTCTGAAATGTGACAGTTCGTGGTTCATCAGTTCTCATCTTTGTCGACACGCCTCTCTTTGTCATTGTTCCATCAGACAAAGACAAAACAAGCTACTTTGAAAGAGCGTTGCTAACCGCGTTTTCTCTCTTTTGCTCATTAAACAGCTGCATGCCAACACGGCATCCTCTACTTTCGCGTCTATCAAGCCCTCCTTCCTTTCACCCTTTCTCTCCATCCCGTTCTCAGGTCACTGCTCTGTGGGACACGTTAACTCGTCGCTCCTACGCCCTGATCTGTTGAACCGTGTCACTGCCGTCGATTCGGTCCCATTGATACTTGCTCTCCTTTGTCATTCTTTTTTTCTCTTCTATTTTTGTCCCTTTCTTCACCGTGGCGGTAAGTCGAGTCTCCCCTTTCTCTCATCCCTTTTTACGCAACCCCCCAATGTTTCCCCACACGCAAATTTCCGAAAGCCACCAACTCTCTACTATGGCACTCTCTGAGCCTTGCGAGAGCCTCGTGCCTTTTCGTCCTTCGTGTTGCTTGTGCTGCCGGGCGTGCCAAGCGGTACTCTAACAGCAGTGTGGCCGCTTTATGTCGTTTTGTGTTCATCCCTTTCGGCCACCACTACGCCATCACGGCTACGAAGCCATCGACATCATCGTCTCATACCCGAGAGCAAGCATGTCACTGCATGTCACTGCACGGCTGTCACGGCATACGACACGATTACCGCCGATGCCTTCCAAAAAACGTTTCACAATGCCCATATTTGGAACGCTTTTTACGCTCTCGCGAGGTTTCGACCTTCACTGCAGTCCAGTCCCGTGTTGCACAACGCGCCTCTTTCACTATTTTTTTGCAGATCGACTTTTGACGCGTGACGCCATTCAATTCGCATTTCTTGCCGCCCATACCGTGCGAAAATTGCGAAAATTGAATTATTGGGGAACACGAGACACATGCCCGGCCACACAGACACACAGACACGCAAAGCACACAAAACGCACAAGGCGGCCAAAAAAGGCAAAGAGCAGTCAAAAAAGGGGAAAGGCATTGCAAGGCTGCTAAAGAAACTGGCAAGAAAGAGTTGGGGAATTGCAAAAAGAGGGCGCCGGTGAGGGTACACGACGAACCCACACTTTTCCGGGTTGTTCTGCATTCTTCAGCGTCGCTCTCTCCTCTCTTGCAATTTCCCTTGTCATCCCTTGCTAGATCGCCCTCCTTTCTACACCCTCTTCTGCACCCTTTCTGCGGTCTGCCTTTACGCTACACCTTTACCCCCTCTTCCCTTTTCTCCACCTCCGGGACTTTACACGTCTGCGCTTTCAATCTCTTGGCTGCCGGCCGGTCAAACATAGATCGCCCCTAGACGATCTAGCTTCACGACGGTCTCTGTCTACGGGCCCTAGACTGCTAGAGCCCGTGCCATCTCTGGTCTGTCTGTTGTACCTGAACCGTACCTGAACCATATCTGGGGGCCGTACCTGACGATCGTTTTGCACTGGTCCTTATTTCTGGGGCTCAAGTGACCTTGGGGAGCGAAACTCTGCCAAAGTGGCAAATTACCTCTTTACACGCTCCCTCATCCCTCACGCGCCTGCATTCTTCACCACTTCTCCTGAACCCTTTCCTTGCCCTTTCTTGCCTTTCTTCGAGTTGATGAGTTTCTCCACTTCTCAAAATTCCTGAAGAAACTGCTTATTTTTGTCTCTCCTCTCTGTTCTTCACGCACGTCACGCATGCCACACTGTCCCAGCATCGGTACACGCGCTCCAAAGTAGGGCTTTGGGCCTTCCTTTTGCTTGTGCCTTTTTGCCTCTTCTTGCTTTTTGCCATTTGCCCTTTTTTGCACGCGTCTCCATTCAATCTCCTGTCGATCCCCTCTCTCTCCCCCCGCGCCCTTTTCTTTTTTGTCTTCGCCATGCTAATATATAATCTTTTTGTCGTCCCGCAGACCTCTACGCTATCGACCGTTTCTCTTTTGCCGTACCGACTTGTTCCGGCATCCTCTCCTTTACGCTCTTTCGGCTGCGTTTGTTTGCATCCTTTGGCTGTTTCGCCAACGACACTCTTTTGCCTTTAATCTGTTTCACCACACTCGTTTCTTAATACACTAATAGACCATCTCGACCGGTTGGGTTATTCAGCTCTTCAGCACCTACTACATCGACATCCATTCCGGCAACGACCATCTTTAATACTGTTTTTTTCACTTTGACTATCAACACGCTCTTTTTCCATCGACGACCACACCGTCCGATTCTTATCTTTTTTTCGAACATCAAGACGTCCATTTATGCGAACAGTCTGATTACCGACATTCTTTTTTTCACCACATCCACACACCTCACACACTCTTCGACCTCCCTACACACAAATCTTCGACCATGGCGTTCAACCATATGCAGGGTGACGAAACCTTTTTCGTCGAGTCTGACGAGTGCATGCCTCGCATGTCGGCCCGCGAGGCAGCCAAGATGCTGGCAAGAAACCGCCAAGAAATCATTGCCAACGAGCTCTCCCGCCTCGCTTCCGACGAGTACCTCGAGGATATCATGCGCCACATGCACCAGATGGAGGTAGGTGATCATTGGAAATTCTCTCTATCTCTCTCTCTCTCTCTCTCTCCCCCTTACTAACCCCCTCCAGGAGGAGACACTGCCCGACGTCAACCTCATTGACATGCAGCGCGAGATCCAATGGTTCATGCGCCCGTACCTCATTGACTTCATCGTCGAGGCCCACGCCGCCTTCACTCTGCTGCCCGAGACCCTGTTCCTGACCATCAACCTCCTCGACCGGTACTGCTCCAAGCGTGT
This sequence comes from Intubia oerlemansii, assembly GCA_020002355.1. Lineage (NCBI taxonomy): Eukaryota > Fungi > Ascomycota > Sordariomycetes > Ophiostomatales > Ophiostomataceae > Intubia > Intubia oerlemansii. The sequence goes on from JAGKRZ010000097.1 coordinate 53,501, forward strand.
CGTCTACAAGCAGCACTACCAGCTTGTTGGCTGCGCCGCTCTGCTGATTGCTGCCAAGTACGGCGACAAGAAGGACCGCGTGCCGCAGATCAACGAGCTCAACAACATGTGCTGCGGCCTGTACGATGCCGGCATGTTCACCCAGATGGAGATGCACGTCCTCAACACCCTCGAGTGGAACATTGGCCACCCCACCGTCGACTTCTTCTCCCAGCTCATCGTTGCCGAGGAGGGCGATGCCCGCGATGTCGAGCACATGGCCAACTACATCAGCGAGATTGCCCTGTACAGCCGCGAGTTCGTCTCGACCAAGCCCTCCACCATGGCCCGCGCCTCGCTCGCCCTCGCCCGCGCCATCCTCGGCCGTCCCGAGGTCAACGATGGCGAGTGGGACCACTCCGACAATGTCACTCTGCTCACCCTCTCGCAGAACCTCCACCAGCCGACAGCCACTCTGGCTCGCAAGTACGCCTCGCCCCACCTGTCGTGCGTCTCTGCCAAGCTCACCGAGTTCCTTGCTCGCCACGCCGCCTCCCTCAACAACAGCCGCCAGGCCGCCAACAACGGCAGCAACCGCGCCGTGTCGCCGTGCGAGGCCGCTGCTGCTCCGGGCGCCGAGGTCTACAGCACGCCCCACAAGGGTATGGGCTCTGTGCCCGGTGTTGCTGACGGCTACATGACACCGCCCATCACGCCCGAAGGCACATCCTTTGGTCCCAACGGAGCCGCTGTTGCCGGCAAGGACATGTACCAGCCGATGGCACCGCGCTGCCCTGTGACGCCGACACCGCCTGCTCCGGGTACCCTTGCCGTTCCCACGGGCGGTGCCGGCGGTGCCGGCGGTGCCGGTGCTTACGTGCCTCACCAGCAGCACCAACAGCACCACACCGCTCATGCGCACGCACAACAGCAGCAGATGCACCACCAAGCACAGCAGCATGTCTCTCAATACGTGTCATACTATGACTCACAAGCTGCACACTAAGCGGTGGAACAGTTTTTGTGTGTATACGCCAGCACCAACATCCTGATTTCCTGTGGTGTTGATGCTATGGTACACACAGCTGGCACCTCCTCTTTTTTACTTTCTCCCCATCTTCCGACCAAATGCGATGCCTCCTTGTGTTTTTTTATTTTTCTGCCGGCCGAGGTATTAGACGCCCTTTTTTGATACCCATGCACCACATTCAGCCCCATCCTCCAGAGGACGGGGAATGTGTGTCACTAATCTCTCACACTCTTTTTTTCTTGCGCCGTTGTGCTGTACCATACCCATTCTACGACTCTGCACGACATAATCGACATGCCGTCAATATGGAGCCGTCGTATGGTATGCAACGTGAACGACGAGTTTACTGATGAGGACCATTATGAAGCCTTCCCAGCGTTCAGGTCGTTTCGCAACTCCTTTTTTTTGCTCTTTTTTGTCTTGTCTCTCCCGTGAAAGAACGAGGAGAAACGACAAAAAGGGGGCAAAGGATGTTGCTGGCGCTTTTCTATTTATTTTTCTTTTCTCAAGGGAAGAGAAGACGAAAATAAAAAGAACATGTACCTAAACCCCCCATTGCTCTGCAACTGGCGAGCATAATATTTGGTCATTTTTATTTTTTATTTTTTGGTCTCTCTACCCTCCTATTTCTTTCTTTTTTTATTCAAATTCTTTTTTATTCCGAAATTCTTTCTTTTTTTTGATCAGCGTCATGGCATTAGCGATTTGTTTTTCAATCTTCTCGCTTTTTCTTTTCTCTTTTTTATCTCTTCCACCCATTTCTTTTGTCTTTTTTATTTCCTTTGTGTATCCATCCCTTTCTCTCCCGTGTCCACGGATACGGTCCCTCTTTCTCTCCCTCCCCATCCTTATTCTCTTTGAACCGAAAGAAGAAAAAACCCCACGAAAATCGGCAAACTGAAACTGCTCACCAAAAAAAAGGCTACTCGTTGTACTGTTTTTCTTTGCGACCCTTTTTTTTCCGTCTCTCCATCTTTTCATCTTTGCCTAAAGCGCCTGTGATTTTGCCAAACAACACCCACATCACCTTCACAACCCCCCCGTCTTTGATCTTTTGTGTTTTTTTTTTTTTTTAGTGATCTCTCGAAATTGAAGTTCAAAAGAATACGCCACACCTCAAATTACATCATTTTATCCCCCCGCGTCTTCCCAACTTTTTATTTTTTGTTTACTCCGTATATGCTCTTTTTGCCTGGTTGTGACGTCTTTTTACTGTTCTTAACTATGTGACAGAAAAGAGGTTGACCACACCAGGCAGCCGGGTCTTTTTTCTTTGTTATTTGCGTCCAGCCGCTGGATGGGCAAGACGAGAACAAAAAGGAAAAGTCCGGCTCATTTCTATCGTTTTCGATATTTACAAACAAAAAAAATTAGCCATTTTTTTATTTTTTTCTCTCCAAACAATTCTCTCTTTGCGTTGCCTTTTTGTGTCCTCTCGTGCTTCTCGTGTCATCTCGTGCTTCTCGTGTCATCTCGTGCTTCTCGTGCTTCTCGTGCCTTGTCCTTTTAATGTTCGTGGAGGTTTTCCTAATGAATGATTCTCGCGCATACTCACTGGCCAGTGTCTCTCACTCTCTTTGCCTATTCTTGGCTCACCTATCCTTGTCGTGCTCGTGTTTTGGGTTCGGGGCCGATGCCCCCCATCCCCGTCTTGGCTCTCCCAAACAGCGAAGCGCGTGTGTATTTTTTATTTTTATCCTGTTCTCTCTCTCTCTTTCTCTCCATATGTACCCCATATCCCACTAACCATTTACCTTTTTACTAGTTTACTCACTCTTCCTTCGGGTTCCATCTCAGTGGTCTCTTTGCGACACATTTCCTTCACGACCTTTCTCTTTTCGCATTGTTTTAAAATCAAGAGGGGCTCGTCAAAAAGTGCAAAACGAACTATGGAAACCAATAAAAAATAATAAGAAAATCACGTAAATGTACCTACCATGGCAGTATGTGCAAAGGTATGCAAACACCTGAGGAATGTAAAAAAAAAAAAAAAGTGGCATCATACATAAAACTCAATGTTGCGTTATCTCTGGAACCACCCGGCGGCCCAACATGCATGTCTGCAGACTTCTTGCAGACCACGTATTTCAAGGCCCGGCGCGTATTTTTTTTTTTTTTTTTTTACAACCCCTGAGTTTCAGAGTCAACAATAAAAGAAGATGGCTAGGAACCGTTGTAAAACGATATCTGTCGGGGCGGAAAGTAAAAGTGTGTTTTATATAGCAATAAAAGATCCCAAAATTGCACAAAATGGATCCAAAATTGGATCGTGACAAGTCTCATCTCAGACTTTCGGAATTTCAGAACGTCCAGCGGAGTATCACCACTGTCTTGTCGAAGATGGTCTCGGCCCAAGACGAGACGCTGAATGTTATAAAAATGGATAAAGAAAAAAAAGGGGAAGAAAAGGAGGGGTTGAAGGTTGACGATATATGGCCATGAGAAGCGTCATATAAAGATGGCTGAGCGTGTCGTGTTCTTTTTGAGTATCCTCAACAATCGGCCAACGCATTTTCTTTTTCTTTCCTTTCTGTATCTCGTCCTGGAGACGAGAGTCCTGTCCTTTTTTTTTCTGCTCGACTGTTTACTGCTCTGGAAGCTTCACCACTCCTTTTTTCCTTTCCTTCTGCCAAACCATCATCTCTTCCCTTCACAATACAGCAAAATGAAAACCACGGCATTCTCCCTCGCGCTGGCCGTGACGGCCGCGACAGTCCACGCCCGCTTCGGCCAGGAGCAGGGCAACGGCGCCATCGCCGCCATCTCGGCGCTCTCCGACCTCGGCCAGCCCGGCCAGGCCGCCACGCTCGGCGGCACCTCCGTTCAGTTCTTGCTGGCGGCCGCCAACCCCTGCGGCAAGCTCACCCAGGCCGACAAGATCCTCCAGCAGCTCGGCACCAGCGACGCCGCCGTCGCCGCCGCGCGCGGTCTCGTCGCCGCCGAGCAGAACTTTAATCCTTTTGTCACAAGCATCCCGTCCGTCTGCTCGGACGCATCGCTGCCCGCATCGCCCCAGCTGCGCGGCGTCGTGCCCCTCGTCGACCCGGCCGTCGGCGGGTCCGCCCTCGAGAATGCCAACGCCAACCAGTCCAAGACGACGCCGTTTGATGCCACGGGCCTGAGTGTCGCGCAGGTCATGGCCGCCCACGGATTCAGCAATTTTACCGCCGTGGCCGCTGATGGATCGTCGGCGGCGGCATCACAGTCGTCGGGTCAAGCATCGGGTCAGGTGTCGCCGAACGCGCAGACAGGAGCACCGCCTGCCGTGAACAATACCCCGACCATCTCCTCGATCTCGTCGATCTCGTCCGTCTTTGGCTGCCAGAATGCGCCAACAAGCTTCATCACCGTCACTGTCCAGCCATCCGCCACGGCAGAAGCTGCCGGCACCGTCGGCTCAGGCCCTGCCTTGTCAGCCAATGGAACCGGAACCGGATCGAGCGAAAGTTCGGGCGCCGGGGCCGGCACCTGCACGGGCAGCGGCAGCACGATGACCTGCAGCAGTCCGGCCGTGGGAGCAGGCGCCGTCAGCGATCCCGTCAAGGGCACGTTTGACGGGTTCGTGGCGTCGACGCAGGCCGGCCTGGACTTTGGCCTGTGCGTGCCGACCATCAAGTTCGAGGCCGGCCTCAACGGCCGCAAGACGAGCGAGTCCACCTTCCAGGCCATCGACCTGCTAGTCAACCAGGGACAGCAGGAAGCGCTCAACCCGCAGATCATTATGAACCGGGTGCACGACCAGCTGACGAATGTGTGCGGGGCCAATGCGGCGGCCAAGAGCGCGGCGGCGGCGGCCATGACGCAGCTGGCGGCGACGGGCGTGCGCAATGCGACGACGGCGGAGCAGTGGAACGCGATGCTGGGGTTTGCCGATGCCAACACGAACCCGGACAATGCGCCGCAAGCCGGTCTTGTCGGTCATGCATAAAGGGGGTGGGGAGAACAATGAAAGTGAGAATGAGAGATGAAAAGAGGAAAAGAAGAAAAAAGATGAATGGCCATGCTTTTTATATATTCCCATAACCAAAAAAAGCAAAAAAAATTAAAAGAAAAAACCAAAAGAAGAACGCATCACTTCACACCTCCTCACGGCCAGTCGCAGCTGCGTCCCAGCAGAGCAGCCAACGTCTCGAGCTGCTTCTGGTCGTACTCGTCAAAACCGTTCTTGGCCGCGCAGTCCACATCGATAATGGCCACCAGACGGCCCTCGGGCGTCATGATGGGCACGACAATCTCGCTCTGGCTCTCGCTGTCGCAGGCAATGTGGCCCTCAAACTGCTCGACATCGGCCACGCGCACCGTCTCGCGCTTCTGCGCCGCCGTGCCGCACACGCCGCGGCCAATGTCGATGACCTGGCAGGCCACCTTGCCGTGGAAGGGGCCGAGGATCAGCTGGTCGGCGGCCGGCCGGGCGGTGTCGACCGTGTAGAAGCCGGCCCAGTTGACCTCGTTGCTGGGCGCGCCGAGGGACTTGTACGCGTGCCACAGGAGAGACGCCGTGTTGGAGAGGTTGCTGATGGATGTCAGTGTGTTTGATGGGACAATGTAGTGGGAAAATTTTATATGATATCTCTTCGAAACCTTGTCGACATCCGACTCGAAATCAAATCAAACTCACCAAACCTGCTTGGTCAGCATCCACACCCATCATATAAAGAGAACATATAAAACCTCCAGAGAACAAAACTTACCCAGTTGCGCTGGCCGTCAAAGAGACCCTCGGCCTGCATGAGAACCTGCTCATAGGCATCCTCCTTGGTGACGCCGTCGGCAAAGTTGGACGCGTCGGCGTGCTGCCAGCTGTTGTCAGTTGGTGGAAACGAGGGGAAGAGGGAGGAGGGAAGGAAAGAAGGAAGGTGCGTTGCAGATACACGTGACCGACACGGCAGCAAACTCGGCAGCACTTACAACCATTGTGTCTGTTGATCTTGTGAGACAATGTGATAAAGAAATGCAGTTCAAAGTTATCTATCAATGGACCTGCACGCGATCAAATTGGCTCGATTGGAGAAAGATGCGGTCAGAGCGGACCGGCAAAAATTCTACCATCATTTTGTCCGCGCCGTCGCTAGCCGCTAGAGTGGCAAAGCAAAGCGCCGTTGGCAGCAGGTGAGCACGCTAAAGCAAGCGCTAAAAGGCGGTCCTGCCGGTGTGGGGTGGGCGCTGTAAGATGCTCATTACGGAGTACTCCACACGCCAAGCTTGCTAAACTACAGCTGGCGGCATACTCTGTAGCGGTCTAGGTTCTAGCCCGAGTCTTGTACAAAACTATGACGCAAGTCCTCTTCTCCAGTCCCATCTATCGATAGCACCGACCTACAACGACCTTGTCAACGACAATCACATCGCGACATCCGCCATCGATGGCGTAAGGCTCTTGTGCGATTGACACCAACTCGACCCACAAACAAAGCTGATTACTCCATATCCCTTCCATCCGCAGCGATGGCACGCGGCAACGATGATGGTCCTGGCGCGGAGGAGCGTCTTCTCGGCGACGAGCTCCCGACGACGATGACGACGGAAAGCAAGACACCCGATGCGATGCGCAAGCGAGAGGAAGAGGCTGCTGCTACCGCTACCGGCATCCCCCGTCGCAAGCTCTGGATCTTGGCTTCACTGCTTATCGTCCTTTTTGCCGTCTTTCGGCTTGCCGTTTGGTCTGCTGGCGGCGGCAGTAGCAAATCGGTCGCGTGGTTTACCGGAGGCAGCAGCAGCAGCAGCAGCAGCGGAAACTGCGGAAAAGCCTCGACGACGACCTCTGAAATATCTTCTGATGGCACGACCTATCTCCTCGGCGTGGGCAAGGCCGACATTACGGGCCCCGTGGTCGAGATCAACCTGATGGGCTATGCCGACCCGAAGCAGGTGGGCAGCGGTCTGCGGCAGAGAATCTACGCGCGCGCTTTTATTGTCGGCGACACGGAGCGGCCCCTGGACCGCTTTGCCTATCTCGTCCTCGACACGCAGTCCGGGGACACGGCCGTGCGGTACGGCATCCTCGACGGCCTGCGCGCCCTCGGCCCCGAGTACGCGGCGCTCTACGGCCACCACAACGTGGCGGTCACCGGCACGCACTCGCACTCGGGCCCGGGCGGATGGCTCAACTATCTGCTGCCGCAGATCACCAGCAAGGGCTTCGACCACCAGGGCTTCCGCGCCATCGTTGACGGTGCCGTGCTGGCGGTCCGGCGCGCCCACGAGAGCCTGCAGCCGGGCACGCTGCGCGTGGCGACGGCGCGCGTCCAGCAGGCCAACATCAACCGCAGCTTGTTTGCCTACCTTGCGAATCCGGCCGAGGAGCGGGCGCGGTACAATAAGTCCGACAAGGATGACGGCTCGGTCGACCGCGACCTGACCCTGCTCAACTTTCGACGCGCGACGGACAACAAGAGCATCGGCGTGCTGACGTGGTTCCCGACGCACGGCACCTCGATGCTTGGCAATAATACGCTCATCACGGGCGACAACAAGGGCGTGGCGGCCGCTCTGTTTGAGAAGAGCGTTCGGGGCGGCCAGGGAAATGGCAATGACAGCAGCCCGTATGGCGATACTGTCGTCGACGACGGCTCCTTTGTCGCCGGCTTCTCGCAGGCCAACGTCGGCGACACGAGTCCCAACGTGCTGGGGGCATGGTGTGAAGACGGCACCGGCCTGCCCTGCAGCTTCGAGACGAGCACCTGCTCGGGCAACAAGGCCCAGACGTGCCATGGCCGTGGCCCGCTGTTCCGCCAGGACGACACGGGCACGGCATCGTGCTTTGAGATTGGACGGCGCCAGTTTGAAGCGGCAGAGGAAGCTTTTCTAAAGGCGAGCGGCGACCGAGGTTCTGATGATTCGAGCTCCAAGGACGTCCGCGGCCCCTGGGTCCGATCCTTCCACACGTTCCACAACATGTCGCGCTTCACCTTTGTTCTGCCCAACGGCACCGAGGTGCAGACATGTCCGGCCGCCCTCGGCTACTCCTTTGCCGCCGGCACCTCGGACGGGCCGGGCGCCGTCAACTTTACGCAGCACGGCTCCGACCCCTCCAACACGTCGCCCGTCTGGAAGGCCGTCTCCTGGCTGCTCAAGAACCCCTCCGACGAGCAGCGCGCCTGCCACGGCGCCAAGCCCATCCTGCTCGATGTCGGCGAGCTCAGCCGGCCCTACCAGTGGACGCCCAACATTGTCGATGTCCAGGCGTTCCGCGTCGGCCAGCTGCTCATTGTCGTCAGTCCGGGCGAGGCGTCGACCATGTCGGGGCGGCGCTGGAAAGAGGCGGTGGCAAGGTCTATGGGTGAGCATGACGACGACACTCGCATGCCGTCCTCCTCCCCCATTGTCGTCCTCGGAGGACCGGCCAACAGCTACACGCACTACATCACCACGGAGGAAGAGTATGCCGTGCAGCGCTACGAGGGCGCGTCCACGCTGTACGGACCGCACACGCTGGCAGCGTACATCCACGTCACGCTGGAGCATCTGAGCAAGCTGTCCAATAAGGACCGCGACGGTGGAGGTGCGCCACCGCCGCCGCCGCTGCCCGATACCATGCCGCCCGACAACAGCAACCGCTCGCTGTCCTTTATCACGGGCGTCGTCCGCGATGCGCCGCCGCCCTTTAAAAGCTTTGGCGACGTCACAGAGGACGTGCAGCCCGCATACCGTCGCGGCGAGACGGTCAAGGCCGTCTTTGTCGGCGCCAACCCGCGCAACAACTTGCGGCTCGAAGGGACGTTTGCCCAAGTGGAGCGCCGAAACGAAGGCGATGGAGAGAAGTGGGAGGCCGTTCGTGACGACAGCGACTGGTCGCTCGTCTACCGCTGGCGACGCATCAGCGATGTGCTGGCGACGAGCGAGGTCGAGCTGGCCTGGGAGACGGAGGCTTGGGCTGGTCCTGGAACGTATCGTTTGCGCTATTTTGGAGATTCCAAGGCGCTCTTTGGAGGGACCATCACGCCCTTTGAAGCTGTCTCGGGCGAGTTTGTCCTCGAGTAAGGAGATGTTACGGATATGAGTTGCCAATTTGTGTATTTGCATTTGTGTATTGTGCATTTACTTTTGGCGTTGATCTTCAAAATGAATAATGATTTTTGGGTAAGCTATGTCCGCTAAACTGCGCTGTAACAAGGTGTGATACGCGCTGTAGCAGTTGTTTCAGGGGCTGTTAGCTGGTATACTTTGGCGGACTCCAGGCCTTCCAGCTAGACGCAACAGCGGGGTTATAGTGATGACTAAGCCATTCTGTTGCCAGATCGTCCACGTCTCGTCAACGCGCGACGTCGCTCAAGCTAAAGTACAACGACACACCATCACTTGCAGACGACGCCATTCCCCTTATTCCGCCTCACCGACGACCCATTCGAACATATCGAAGCTTCCAAAGCGCCACCATACAACTGACCAAAGAAAGACATAAAACCCTGTCCTACACGCCCGGTGTCTCGCGCCACACCGCCACCACCACACAAACCACACAAAACCACCCCCCTTTCAAGATGGATCCTTACTCGGCCGAGGGCGAGCTGATCAACATCCACAACCACTTCCACCAGGGCCAGTTCCAGGAAGTGGTCGACTACGACACGTCCTCGTTGTCGCCCGAAAACGTCAAGGCCGCACACATTCTGCAGCTGCGCGCCCGCATCGCGCTGGGCGACGCCAAGGCTGTGGCCGCTGAGACCAGCAAGAGTGCCTCGTCGGATCCCGCGCTGGCCGCCGTGGGCGCGCTGGCCGAGCAGACCGCCGGCCGCTCAGAGGCCGCCGTGGCCACCATTGAGAAGCTCGCCGAGACCGCCGGCGACAATGCCACCGTCCAGCTCGTCGGCGGTACCGTCCTGCAGGCCGCCGGCAAGTCGGACGAGGCCCTGGCCCTTCTCTCTCAGCACGACAGCAATCGTGAGCCCAGACTCTTATGATGATTTATTATTTCCCTTTCTAACATTCTCAGTGGACGCCGTCGCTCTGATTGTGCAGATCCACCTCCAGCAGAACCGCAACGACCTCGCCCTCAAAGAGGTCACCGCCGCCCGTCGCTGGGCCCAGGATTCCTTCCTCGTCAACCTCGCCGAGTCCTGGGTCGGCATGCGTCTCGGTGGCAGCGAACGCTACCAGCAGGCCTTTTACGTCTTTGAAGAGGTCGCCCAGTCGCCCGCCTCCTCGTCCGTCCGCACCCTCGTCGCCCAGGCCGTCTCCGAACTCCACCTCGGCCGCACCGACGAGGCCCAGGCCGCCCTCGACCAGGCCGTCAAGGCCGACCCGTCGAATGCCGACGCCGTCGCCAACCTCTTGGTTCTGGCCGTCCTCCTCGGCAAGGACACCACTGAAGCCACCGACAACCTCCAGCAGCTCGACGCCCAGCACCCCCTGCTCGCCGACCTCGAGGAGAAGAGCAGCCTGTTTGATGCCGCAGCAGCCAAGTTTCAGGCAAAAGTGACTGCATAAGAAAGGAGTCAGGGGGGAAAGACATAGACAGGAGTCGGATGATACAAAGTATGATTTGTGTTTAGGATCGGGATTTTATTATTTTTCTCTTTTTTGGAACATTGCAATATTGTGCTTTTCTTGTACATTCTCTCTATGATGCGATCACGTGATTCCATGGCGATGGAGTTAACTCGGTGTTTAAAAGGTCACTTTACGGAACATCAAGATTCACCTGCATGAATCTTTAAAAGTGCTGCAGTCGAACCATACTTGCTTTGCATGTTGCACATTATGAGGCCTTTTCTTCCACATCGGTACAGTGTAAGGTGGGCATCCCGCGGGCATCTCCGTTGCTTTGTTCGCCCTTGTACCGTAGAGAGTATGAGTTTCCGTCGACATGCAGAGTGCGTCTAGGTCTGAGAGCAGAAAGGTCGGAGTATGAGCCACAACGAGGAACCGTGAGGAATCGTCAGAACCAAGTATTGAACGGATCTTTAACCTCTTTTGTGAGATACATGTTTCATGCGTGGCCAAGCCGGGCACGGACGAGTGTAATTTGTTTTATTTAACTTTTCAAATATCCTCCATTGCCATCAAGACACGTCAGAACCGTAATCACTGCATACGATCCTCACCACCTCTCCGTTTTCCTGAGCGGATCGTCTTGGCAGATCGACAACAAGGACAGCCCTAGGAGCAGGGAAAAGAGGGAAGAAAGGAGAGGGAGAAAAAGGCTGCTAAACGCACTATGGTAGTGTAAGCTGGCTGGGCTTGCTTTTTGTACTCGTACACCGTTGCCCAAAATAGAAGGAGGGGGGATCCAGCCAGTGGATCCCCGACAGAGGCGACGAGAGAGAGGGAGAGAGAAAGAGAGGGAAGGGACGCTTGTGGCGTTGTGCCTGTTTTTCCTTGAGCTTTTGTCGACTTGTGCTTTCTTTTGTGTCTTTCGTCTGCTTCGTCTGCTTCTTCTCTCATCTTTCGTTTTCTACTGTAAAAATGGTGAGACCGGCATGTTGCCATGACCGCGGGACGGAATAGAGATTATATTACCCGTGTGCGGAGTATCTTTAAACAATTTCAAAAAGAGTGACATTTTGCGTAAAAATAAACGGGGACAAGCCAGTGGCAGAAAACGCCGCCGAATAGCCGGGGATGGTCCAACGTGGGAGGCAGAAAAAGGCCGCAAAGCCGTGTAAAACTTTGTAAATCCGCAGTAAGATACCTACATTCACTCAGGATACATGTAGGAACACTGCCTGTGCTCGACGTGCCATGCAGGGAGGCCAAATCATGCTTTGTACCTCGTCGTACGGAGTACCTGCCATGGCTGGCTGCGCACCTTCTGATTCTGTGCTGCACCTCTCCTGCTTCCTTCCTGTCAGGGTTGCTTGAGAGTTTTCTTAATGCCTCGTACCTTCCCTATTCGTCTTTGTGCGACTGTGCAATGCCATGCACCTTGTGTACCTTCCCTACATCGCGTACAGTACCCCAGTATCCTCGGCCGCGCCTTCCTGCTTTTATGGTTTCCTGCTTTCCTAGCCTCCTAGCCTCCTCGTTTCCTGCCCTGCCGCGTAACACACCGAGAGTTTATTGGGGTGAATGGGGTTTATGACGTTGGCCGCTTCCCGTGTATCCGGGCGTCGCGTGAGTTCACTCCGTACTCTCCGCTCTCCGCCCGCTCTTAGCTCTCAGCTTCCTTTTTAGCTCTTTTTTTTCCCCATCATCTAAAAAGCCGCCGCCGCTAGTATCGCCGCGCTACACAGACTAACCGCACTGCGCAGAAGGACTTTCTGCGCAACAGACCAAAAGACCAAAAGGGCAAGAGCAAGAACAAGAAGAGAAAGCATGGGATGATTCGCACCTGCCTCAACGGCTGTTTTACTGTCTTTCCCCAACTCCCTTTACTGCTTGTCCCCCCACCTGCCTTGTTTCAGTATTTCCAGAGTTCTGTTGAGTCTGTTGAGTCTTTTAAAGTTTCGTCTCCTTTCGTCTCCTTTCTTCGCCATTTTCCCTTTTCTCTTCCTCTCCAAAACCTCGGCCGCTTCTTAAACACATCCACATCCACAACCCCCCCGCCCCTCTTCCACCTTGATTGATCCACAACATACGCCTCGGGGCACGGCTGAAACAGGGGTGGTGTCCGACAGTGTTCAGTTTGCTCCGTTCTACGAGTGCTCCGTATGCTCACGAGCCCGCCGACATATGCAACAAGTATAACAAGTACGGATGATAAACGGCACAACTGCATTCTCGACATCCCGCGACACTTGCGCGACAAATCCAACGGCGGACATGGCTCTTGCTGCATCAACCATCTAAGAGCAAGAGCACGCTTCTGAGTGTCCGAGTGTCCTGCTTCTCGCGTCTCGTTCGCCGCCCATTGGTTCTCTCACCGCCCTTCGTCTTTTCGTCTTTGTCTCGACCTTCCAGACCTTCCAGACCTTGCCTCTGTCAATGGCCCGGCCTGGTACGGTGTGCGCATCGTTTCTTATTCGTCATTTTCAACGATAAGCTCCATTTCCAGCCCCGCGATCATCAGCCCGTATTACCACTCCGGCATTGAGCATTTCTTATGTGCCACCCCTTATCACCACAGCTTGGAGGTGCTTTTCGACCGTACAGCACAGGTTTCTGCGTCAAGTCGCGTCAAGCTGCATTCATTCCACCATGGTCCGAATCATTCCCAACCGGCTCAAGCCGTCGGCCGCCAACTCGGCAGCCACCTCGGCCGCCAACAGCCGTGCCCCCAGTCCCATGCGCAACAAAGCCGACTCGCCCACAGCGTCCCGCGACTCGGGCCTCCAGCTGCACGTCGTGATATTGAAAGTGCGTGGAGGACGAAGAGAGAAGAGAGAAAAGAGAGGAGCGCAGAAAAATAAAGTACTGACCAGAGTGAAATAACAGGCACGGAACCTCGCTGCAAAGGATCGTGGAGGCACTTCTGATCCGGTATGGCAAGATTGACCCCCCTCCTAAAATATAACAAAATGATACCGACACTGCTTTTCTCCGACACTTGATTAACACAATCCCCCCTCTTCTAGTACCTCGTCCTCTCGCTCGGCGAAGCAAAGCATATGACGCACTCGGTGTCAAAATCACTCAACCCCGAATGGAACGAGATCTGCCAGCTCCCCATCTCCGGCTACGCAAGCCTCATCCTCGACGTCTACTGCTGGGACAAGGACCGCTTCGGCAAAGACTACCTTGGCCAGTTCGATCTAGCCCTCGAGGAGATCTTTGCCAACGACAGGACCGAGCAGGAGCCAAAATGGTACCCTCTCAAGAGCAAACGGCCCGGTAAGAAGACGGGCAACGTCTCTGGCGAGGTGCTGCTGCAGTTTACGCTCTTTGACGCCGCCGACCGCATGGCAACCCCCCAGCAGGTCTTTGAAAAGTTCAACGCCTTTGTGCGCATGGCTGCCTCTTCCGAGAGCGACGAGCCCGGCCCAGCGTCAGCGTCGCGCACGTCTCGACTTCCCATCATTGGCCTGCCCAAACCGGGTGGCTCAAGGAGCACGCTGGGCCCCTCTGTAGCAGCTGCCACAGTCGCTGCAACAGCCACAGCAGCAGCTACCGCACCCGCTGCAGTGGGCACGCCCCGTCTCGTCCGCCGCGAGACTGAAAACGACGACGGCGACGAGGAGGACGATGACGACGAGGTGCTGCTGGAAGACGAGGACCCGACAAAGCCCGAAACGGTCGAGAAGCGTCGGCGACGTCTGCGCATCAAGGGCCTCCGCAAGAGACGGCGGCAGAACCCCTATGCGTTTGTCAACGGCGGCGACAACGTCATGGGCATCGTCTTCCTCGAGATCAAGTGCATCACCGACCTGCCGCCCGAGTCCAACTTTACAAAGACCAGCTTCGACATGGACCCCTTTGTCGTCACCTCGCTCGGCCGCAAGACCGTCCGCACCAAGACCATCAAGCACAACCTCAACCCCATCTACAACGAAAAGACCATCTTCCACGTCCTCGACCACGAGCAGACCTACTCCTTCTCCTTCCACGTCATCGACCACGACAAGTACTCGGGCAACGACTTTATAGCCTCCACCTCGCTGCCCCTCAAGGAACTCATCGACCGCTGCCCCAAAGCCGACGACACGGGTCTGTACGAGCTGCGCGAGGTGCCCGACTATGTGCCCGCCACCCAGCGTGGCCGCTTCAAGCGTCTCGGCCTGTCGCGCTCGTCGTCGGCACAGAGCCTGACAAAGATGGGCCGTCCCATCCCCATCAAGACGGGCATCTCTCCCACGTCCTCGTTCCAAATCGGCACATCACCATCTGCGGGACACGACTTCCGCGCACCCGACGTGTCCCGTCTGTCTACCTCGACGCCGCCTCTCATGGGCAGCAGCGGCTTCTCCATGGCGACAACAGACCTTCCGGGGACGCCAGAGCTGGAAACGCCGCCTGCGCTCTCGGCCAGTCTGCAAGAGGATGGATTTCTGTATGGCAGTGGCAGCGGCAGCGGCAGCGGTGCCCCCACGAGCAGTGGCCTTCCTGTCTCGGGCTCAGCCGCCATCCCTAGCGACTTTGGCACCGACGCCGACGAACAGGACTTTACGACATTTACGCTGCCCCTCAAGATGAAGAACCTGGACAAGTGGGAAGACAAGCACAACCCGCGACTATTTCTGCGCGCCAAGTATGTCCCCTACCCAGCGCTCCGGCAACAGTTTTGGCGCGCCATGATGAAGCAGTACGACACGGACGAGAGCGGACGCATCAGCAAGGTCGAGCTGAGCACGATGCTGGACACCCTCGGTTCGACCCTGCGCGAGTCCACCATTGACAGCTTCTTCCAGCGCTACAAGAACAAGTTGGGCGGCAGCGGCGACGACGAGCTCGCTGATCTGACTATTGATGAAGCTGTTCTTTGTCTGGAGGACTTGCTCGACAGAAAGTCACGGCAGCCGGCATCGGCAGCGTCGGCAGCGTCGTCGGCAGCAGCAGCAGCAGCAGCAGCAGCAGCATCCTCTGCCGATAGCGACAGCAGCACGGGCCCCCAGACGCCCGACAATGGCGCGTCTGGCGCTTCGGGCGAGGACGCCGACGACTTGACGGACGACCGGAGCGGCGACGAGCACGTTGTTGAGATCCGGGAGTGCCCGATATGCCACCAGCCGCGGCTGAACAAGCGGCGAGACGCGGACATTATCACGCACATTGCGACGTGTGCGAGCCAAGACTGGCGGCAGGTCAACAGTCTCGTCATGGGCGGGTTTGTGACGGCGAGCCAAGCACAGCGCAAGTGGTACTCCAAGGTGATCACCAAGATCTCGTATGGCGGCTACCGCATCGGCGCCAACTCGGCCAATATCCTGGTGCAGGACCGCATCACGGGGCAGATCAATGAGGAGAAGATGAGCGTCTATGTGCGCCTCGGCATCCGGTTGCTGTACAAGGGTCTCCGCTCCAACAACATGGAGAACAAGAGAAGTATGGAAAAGGGCAAAAAAAAAAAAAAGAAGAAGATTACACAGAAAGGTGATATTTGCTAACAATCGTACGTAGTCCGCAAAATGCTCAAAGGACTCAGCATCAAGCAGGGCCGCAAGTACGAGGACCCTGCCTCGCGGGCCGACATCCAAAAGTTTATCAACTTCCACCAGCTCGACATGTCCGAGGTGCTGCTGCCGCTGGACAAGTTTAACAATTTTAACGAGTTCTTTTACCGTGCGCTCAAGCCGGGCGCGCGCCCCTGCTCGGCGCCCAACAACCCGCGCATCATTGTGTCACCCGCTGACTGTCGCTCGGTCGTGTTCAACCGCGTGGACATGGCGACCAAGGTGTGGATCAAGGGCCGCGAGTTCTCGGTGAAGCGGCTGCTGGGCGATGTGGTGTCGGCGGACGAGGCCCAGAAGCGATACGACAATGGAGCACTGGCGATCTTCCGGCTGGCGCCGCAGGACTACCACCGGTTCCACGTGCCGGTGGACGGCGTGCTGGGCCGTCCGCACCTGATTGCGGGCGAGTACTACACGGTCAACCCGATGGCGATCCGGTCGGCGCTGGACGTGTACGGCGAGAACGTGCGGGTGGTGGTGCCGATTGAGAGTGCCGAGTTTGGGCGGGTCATGGTGGTGTGCGTCGGCGCGATGATGGTGGGCAGCACGGTGATTACGCGCAAGGAGGGCGAGACGGTGAAGCGAGCCGAGGAGCTGGGCTACTTCAAGTTTGGCGGCAGCACGCTGGTGGTGCTGTTTGAGGAGGGCCGGATGAAGTTTGACGACGATCTGGTCAAGAACTCGAGCGCCTCGCTGGAGACGCTGATCCGCGTGGGCATGTCGGTGGGCCACGCGCCGGGCGAGCCGCAGTGGAAGGCAGACATGCCCAAGAGCGAGACCGAGGTGACGGAGCAGGACATGCTCGAGGCCAAGCGCCGGATCCAGGGCAGCACGGCCGATGCGGCCGAGGACGTGACGCCCGAGGACAGTGGGGGTGATGCATAGAGTGGCCACTCGGGAGTGGTGGTGTTTATTGGTGTTTCCATTGTTTTTTTTTATTGGTCTTCTTTTGTATATGTGTTTTTTTGGAGTGGCATAAGGGGATAAGGAAGGGAGGTGTTTTTGCTCTGCATTTTTGCTCTGCATTTAGGTTTTTTTGGAAAGTGTGACGACCTGGACGATTCAACACGACGAAATCATGAAGGAAAAAAAGGTAAAAAAAAGGAAAGAAGAAAAAAGAAAAGACAAAAGACAAAAGACAAAAAAAAAGAAACGACAAAAACAGCGTCAGCATACATTGATCTGCACATATTAGGTAGGCATACATCATACAGCATACAGCATTCATGCGTGTTTGAATACAGCAACATTTCCATTTTGGATACTCGAGGGGGCGAGAATATCTTACAGGCATATAAACAAATTTGCATATTGTTTCAAGAATCCATTTCAAAGAAATAAAAAGACAGAACAGGAATATTTCATAACCAAGACGATAAGAGAGGTATGGAAGAACGCCGAAAGAAGAAAATAAACCCCCAAAAAACTAGAACCGTGCTCGCTATGAAGAGTGGAAAAGAAACAAAGGAAATGAACACAAAGGAACACACGACAGGTGATATGAAGACATTAATGGTCATCACTCCGGTCGCTGTCCATGGAGCGTTTCGAGCTGGATGAGCTGGACGAGGCAGAGGCAGAAGAGGCCGACGACCATGATGAAGACAGGCTCAGCCTTGGCAGGGGGACGTGAAAGTATCCATAGGGCTGGTAAGAGCTGTCAGAGACGGACACAGACGAGACCTCTCCTGATGTCCGACGGCTGGCGGCCGGCGCGTCGTCATGGGCTTGACGCCACGAGGTGCAAATCTGCTTTGTGAGGTGTGCCGACATGGTATACGTAGGAGCCATGGTGAAAGTTTGGGGGGGGGGGGGGGGGGGGAGGAAGAAGTTGGTAAAGAGGACAGGTCGTAAAACCGTGATGGGATGGATGGTCGAGGATGTTCTGTAAAAGACGACGGACGGGTAGATGGTTTTGTTGCTTGGATGGAAGCCCAGAATAGACGAAAAAGAGACTGGAGGGACGATGATATAGGTCTCCTTTTCTGTGGCTTTCGTTTTCTTGCTGATATTCTTCTTCTTCGTTTCCTTCCTCCTTCTCTTCTTCTCTTCTGTCTCCTTCGTTCGATTGCTGACGAGATGTGATAAAGCAGCAGGCTGATTGATATTGTGTGTGGGTGAGACACAGGATGACGAGGCTGTACAAATACACTCTCCACGCGTAAAAGGCAAAAGTAGACCGAGCTGGTTGGATTATGAAACGGTGACAAAGCGTGGGAAGTTTTGAGAGGAGTTTTGTTGGACAAGGCCGTGGAAACAAGAAAAAAAAGAAAACGGAGTGACGGTTTGGAAAAAGGAACAAATGGGAAAGGGGAAAGAAGCAAAACGTATAGGATGAAATAACGAGAGGAATGGACAGCAAAATAATAATAAAAAGAACGACACTCTTTTCCAACAAAGGGTTGCATGGGGGGAGCACGGCCTGATTGTCATGTAGACTTACACCACCGGCGCTAGATTGCTCGTCATCCTCGGTGCATGTCGACAGTGGGCATTCGGGGCCACTGAATGGGCAGGTGCTAGCACGCCAGAAAACACGTCATGCGGAGGGGAGGAGAGGGGGGAAAGGGGCGCTAGAAGACACAAAAAAACGCTGCCGGGGTAATGATACTCCACTGTTGGACAGCGCTGTAATCCGTAATCCAGCCATCAGATGCGCGGCCCCTGGCCTAGCCGTTAGTGCCCGCTCGATGGCATGACTCGGCACCACCACAAGGGCAAAATGGCGCCATGTGCAGGAAAATGTGCAGGCCGTTCTTTCCATATTTGGAGACGGGATACAACCAACCAAATCCGACGCAAGGCGGGTGGAAGCAGAATCCTGTGCACGCGACCATGGGAAAAGTAACAAAACGATAAAAGAATAAGACGAAAAAAGCCACACAAGAACCAGAGTAAGGGGTTTGGATTGGTTTCGGCGTTACCTTGATTCGTTGATGGAAAAGGAGGGGGTTCGAAGAAGGATTGGCCATGGTGCAGACCGATTTTGTGCTTCCTTCCTTCCATACTTGGGTTCTTCCTTTTTGGTTGGACATGGCTGGACATGCATCCTTTTCATGGTGGCAAAAAAAGTAGCGAATGAACGACGGTCATATGCTTTTTGCTACCTCCCTCTCAAGACTGCTGCTCATCCATTCTTCTGGGCAAAAAAGGATGTAATCTTTTGGCTGCCATGAGCCTTGCTGCTTTCCTTGGCTTCCTTCTTGGGTGTCTTGGTCATTTTGGTCATTTTGGTCGTCGTGCCTGCCGTCCTTTGCGGCGTTTTTACTCCAATCTTGCTCTCCTTGGTCTCCTTGCTCTCCTTGGTCTCCTTGCCCTCCTTGCCGTCTCTACCCGTTTGCCCTGTGTCGGGCGTTTTTGCCCGCGCCCTCTTGGCATCCACGGGGCTGCTTTCACTTGGAGATGCAGCCGCTGGCCGTTTGGCTGGCGTTTTTGTTGGCGTCTTTGCTGCACCCTTGAAAAAGTTGGCAATGTTGGACTTGTTGCTCGCACTGGCGACGGGCACAATAAAGCTGGCCGAGCTGCGGCCCGTGCGGTTGACTTCTTTGCTCACAACGTCGACCAACAATGCTGCCCCGTCGTCGTTTTCGTCGTCGCCCTCGCCCTCACCATCACCATCCACATGCCGCCACGGCTGCAAGAGCTGCTGCAGATCGCTCGACCACGTGTCGCGCTCCCCGTCGAGCCACATCTGCAGCTCGCTCGAGCCGTAGTCAAACAGCACCGGCATGCGGTCGTGCAGGAAGCGCAGCGTCTTGTTGGAGTCGGTCGTGATGATGGTGTACGTGTACGAGCGCTCCCTTTTGCCGCTGTCGTCCTCAAAGATGACACTGTCCCACAACCCCGCCATGAGCAGCGGCCGGCCGTCGCGGCGCCGGATGTAGTGCGGCACGCGCTCCTTGGGCCCCTTGTGCAGCCACTCGTAGAACCCGTCGGCCACGACGATGCACCGCTTCGGGCCTCGCAGCGGCGCCCACAGGCCCTGGCCGGTCGACAGCGTGTCCGCGCGGCAGTTGATCGTCTTGAGCATCGTCGCATAGTCGGGCCGTCGCCGCATCCAAGACGGCACCAGTCCCCATTTCATCACCTGCAGCTGGAGATGGCCTGTCGGCTGCGTCGCTGACCTTTCGTCTGTACTCTTGTCGCTCTTGTCACCCTTGGCCCTCCGCACTGGACGGATGACGATGCCGCGGTAGCCCGGGGCAAAGTTGTACGACGGCTGAAAGATGGCATCCTCCTCGTCGTCCTTTGAGTTGTCATCCACGGTCTGGGAGCTTTCCGGGGCCGCCTTCTCTCCCACTTCCGCTTCCCCTCCCTCATCGACATCGACATCGGCATCGATCGCCTCGCTCACATCGTTCTCCCAGCCCTCCGGAACCTCCCTCGACTCGTCTCCGTCTCTCGCATCGTTCGAGTCATTCGAGTCATTACTGTCATCGTTCCCATGCTGCTGTCCTCTCACCTGGCCGGCATCGTCCAACTCGTAAAAGTCGTCGACCGTGACCCCGTTCTCGTAGAGCACACGCCGCACCTGGCCGTATCGCTAGAGTGCTTGTGTTAACAGTTGTACACCAGTGACTGCTCACGCGTCTGACATACCATGGAGAGAACATATCGTCCGCACATTTTGATGGTCGATTTGCGAAATTGAAGGCTGAATGCGTCTGTCGCGTCACCTCTACGTCTTGTTGAGTTGGCGTCATGATGACGATATAAGCGCCAGTTTCGGTCACGTGACAATATTTTGTAAGGAATCGAAGCCAACGCTTTTTATTAAACAAAAACATATCCAGATCATCGCCAGCTCTCTACTGTTCTACACTGTTTATACATGAGCCACTGTAGCTATTCAGCTTTCAGGATTGAGCAGTCGCCGCCGCCGCCGCCGCCGCTTCTGCCTCCCGACGCTCCTCCTCTTCCTCTTGCTTTTGCCGCAAATGGGCAAAGCTCCAGAGCAGCAGGAGATCGTACAGCGCCTTGAGCGAACCCGCACCGGCCAGAAGCAGCACCCACTCCTTGCGGCCGGCCAGGACGCCCGAGAAGCCGGCACCCGCCGCCTGCGACAGCGTGCGCGCCGTGTTGACGACGCCCATGACGGCCGTGCGCTCCGACGGCAGCACGGCGGCCGCCAGGAATGCCTGGCGGGGCGCCTGGTCCATGCTCTGCGTGCAGGCGCGCAGGGCCAAAAATCCCATGGCGAGGGGCGTGCCGACCTCGGAGGCGGGGGGTAGGGGCACGGCGGCCAGGAGCAGAGACGACGGCAGGTGAGTAAAGACCATGGTCTTGAGGGGCCCGAGGCGGCGGGCGAGCGGGAGAGCCAAGAGGTTGGAGGCGGCGGCGAGGACGTTGGTGACGGAGAAGAGGGTGCCGAGGAGGGCGGGCGCGAGCTGGTGGACGGTGATGAAAAAGTAGGTGATCCACGAGGGGGACGCCATGCCGCCGCCAAACGAGTCGAGGGCAAACAGCAGCAGCAGACGGGCCAGGATGCGGCGCGACTCGGGCGAGATGTGCGGCACCAGCGAGGTGAGGTAGTGGCGGACGCCCGACTTGGCGTCTGTGGTGGCAGGAGAAGAAGAGGAGGAAGGAGAAGAGTTGCCGAGAAGGGGCTGCGTCTCGCCCGAGGGAGCAGCAGCAGCAGCAACCGGAGCGGGATGGTGCTCGACCGCCGACGACAGACCCAGCGTGAGAAGCAGCTTGGCCACGCCGACGCCGGCATACACGACAAAGACGAGCCGGTACGCCTTCTTTTCGCCGGCCACGGGGTCCACAGCATCCTGATCGCGCAGATACTGCACCATCCCGCCGCTCGCCAGTGCCCCCAGAGCCGTGCCCGCCGTGCCAAACAGCGTGTACCACGCAAACATGTCCGCGCGCGTCTGGCTCGCCGTCAGCTGCGCCAGCACCGACTCCTCGACCGCCTTGAACGGCCCAATCTCGTTGCCGCCGGGACTGATCACGCCCACCACGCTCGCCAGCAGCAGCACCACAAACGACGAGCTCGTCGCAAACACCAGCCCGCTCGTCATCATCAGCACCGCGCCCAGCGCCAGGATGCGTCGACGGCCGATGCGGTCCGTGATCGCCGTCAGAATCAGCGAGATCACCACGTCGCCCAGCAGCGTCAGCGTCATAAACAGCCCAATCTGCGCGTCGGGGATGCCGAGACTCGCCAGGAACGGCACGAGAATCAGAAACGACGCGCCGTACGCAAACAGTCGGACAAACCGCTGCGCGCACAATAGCTTGGCATCGCGGCCGGAATGCCAGACGGTCGAGATGCCGCTCTCGACAGCGATGCGTGTAAGCCACGACATTATGTGCGTGGTTGGTGCAAAGAGTCGTCCAATGGGAGATGGGTGGTGATTGTATGATCATGGAATGGCGAGGGGAACTGAGATGCTCCTGCCTTTCATTGTATCAAGCATAGTGGGTCCATACTGCTTATGTAATGCACCCACCGTCCCACGTTTTGCAGCCATCTTCTCTCATTGGGAACGAAATGTTTCATCTCGATACAAAGTACATGTACCCAGGTATCTACCAATCTCAATTGGGAATTCGGATGCGAACAGGCCTTGGGTAAAGGGTTTGCATGCCTACCATGGTATCGGTAGGTGTCTTGCGTCCCTGCCTACCAGTACATGCGGATGACGTTGCGTGGAGAGGGATAGAAGACCAACCCAGGATGACTTGCATATCCAGGAAGCAAAACGAAATGTCTAGATCAGAGAAGATATGGCGTTTGCAATGTCCAAGTACATGTACCATGTCTTATGTGCCTACCGAGGTACCCAACCTCCAATTTGGTAGGTACGAGAGGCGAATGATTCAAGAGGGTGTAAGGGGGAAAATGGTAGGTAATATGCATGACATTTGTAAAGCTAAATACGAATAATTGGCAAAAAATGCAGGGGGTATGAAGAGGGTGAGGAGAAGCACAGAAATGACAAAAAGGAAAAGGATAAAAAAACTCTATATAATAGTAAAACAAGGGAAATTAAAAAAAAGGAAAACCAAATAGGTAAAACCAAAAAAATACAAAAATACTGTAGCGTATATATGGCGTTTCAAAGGAAAAGACAAGAGAGAAATAAAAAGAAGGAAAAAATAGGAAAACGTAATCGTCCAAAAACCAAAGAGAAAAGAAAAAAAGAACAAGAAAAAAAGAGACTAGAGGATGAGCAGTGCATATGCGTGTACGGTGGAGAATCAGTGTGAAAGAGAGAAAGAGAGAAAAGAGGTGAGAGGAGTGCGAGGCGGAAGCCGGTGGTTGATGTGGTTTGGGTGGTGTTATGCTGCAGCCTTGTCAAATGGCGGCGGCGTGGCATGCATATGGGAGCCTTGGGATGCTACCATGGATGCATACCATGGAGGGCATCCATGGACGCCTTGATGAGTCAATCATTCGACTGGCGTAGCCACCACAATGCACTCGGGGCACCGAACATGCACGCAGTTGGCACACTGCATCTGCGTGACAGCGGCCATGCCGTCCAGGCCGCAGACGTGCTGTAAGTGTTAGTGGCGGTGAGGGAGGGAGGAGGGGGGGTAATAGAGTGAAAACGTACGCATTTCCAGATGTAGACGTTGGCCGTTTTTGCCTGGTGGATTCTTGGCGAGATGGTCTGGTGGCGGTGACCGTGGTGATCATGAAGGTCAGAGTGGTCCACGTCCAGGTCCAGACCGTGCAGGTGGTCATGGTCGTGGCCGAGGGGCGACAGGCTGTGGATAGGCTGGAGAGGTGGTTAGTATGATTTTTAAACTCAGAAGTAGGCTTTATTTCCCACTTACCATTTTGAAGGATGAGAAAAAGATCGAGATCCGATATTAAAAGAATAAAGGTGAAAGGTGAAATATAAATGTGAAAAGGTGAAAAGGCGTTGTGGTCAAAGTGGAGATAGAGGCTGGTAGGGCTGACGAATGTGAAGCCGTGAAAAGCGGTCAACGCTTTCAAGACGGAATGCACAAGATGAAGGTGAAGTGAAGGAGAAGGTGAAGGGTTGTTGTGATGTTGTCGTTGTTGAAAGTGGAAAAAGCAGTCCAGATTTTGCAATTGCAAAAGCAGAGGGCGTCGTAAATATATCGACTCAAGAGAGCACTTTTAAGAGCCCGGCAGCTTTCCAAGAATCCAAAGAATCCAAAAATCCGTTTCAGAGGAGTATCAAGAAGCTTCGTCTGCCGCGGCAGGATCTCACAAAAAATGGAGACACAATGGAGACGCAGAGAGAAAGACCAGGGCGTGTATGGATGACCGCGGGTCGGTCAAACCGTGAGATGATTCTTTTTTTTTGTGTCGTCTTTCGCCAACAAGAGTCGGTCAAGTATGACCAATATGCCGGGTGCCTGGGTCCTGGGTTGACGTTTCCCGTGGGTTTTTTAGGCTGCCCTTTGAAGTGTAGTGAAGTTTGGGTACAATTTGAGTGCGGTGTGGATTGTGCTTTTTTGGTTTGTTTGGGCGTTTGGCTGTATTGGTTGCTGTATTGTTCAAGTGCAGTTTTGCGTCCAGGGTCCCCCAGTCGCAAGCCGTTTGTGCCGTGGGATGACGTCGCGCTACCCGTTGATGCCGTCGGCGCTGCCGTAGGAAAACAATAAAAGAAAAAAAAAAGTGATAGGGTCGGGCGATGTGGTAAGGCGCGTCGGGATATGACTGAAAAAGAAATAGGTCGGTTGAACAAAGGGGACTAAGCCGCACGACAAAAAGAACAAAAAGGACGGACGAGTCGTGTAAAGGAGAGGGGTGGGAAAATTCAAAAGAGAAACGAACAAATAAAAGGGAATGGAAATCAAAAAGAGTACAAGAAAAGGAGAGGGACAGGTGGACGAGAATGCCACGTGTGGAAGTGAGGTGGTAAAGTAAACCAAATAAAATAATATATATGCCAAATTGGGCGAGGCGAAAAGAGTTTTTTTTGTTTCAAGAAATAAAGGAGAGACAAGGGGAATTGCGCCACGAGACCGGTCGTTGAGGCGAAGGAGTTGAAAAGTGAAGATTTGAAGAATGGAAGAAAGAGTTGGGAAAGGAACGGTGAGGCAAGAAGCAAAAGAGCCAAGAGAGCAAAAAAAAGAATTGGCGGAGAGAGAGAGAGAGAAAAGAAAGGAAGAGGAAAAAAATCTAAATACGAAAAAGGAAAAACCAAAAGAAAGAGAAAGAAAAAAAAAAAAAACCAAAAAGGGCGGAAAACGGGGGGTCAGGCAAACAAGAGGACAAGACCATGATATATGGGACGCCCCCCGGGGGAAACGAAATGCATCTCGACCACCGCCCGCCGCCGGGTCTAGCAGAGTAGGAAGCAAAGGAGGACGAAGGAGGAGCAAAGGCTCATCCCTTGCCAGCTTGTCTGGGCTCCCAAATGGGTCCTCCCTTGGCTCGCAAAAAAACAAGAGCTAAGATACCCATCCACACGAGCTCAGTTTACGGAGTACTCGTAGAAAAAAAAATATACGAAAAAAAAAGAGAAAAAAAGGAAAGAGAAAATAAAGGACGGCGCTATTTTAGTGAAGCCGCCTAGACAGGGGGTGCTGCAGGCAAAAGCAAAAGCCCACCCTAAAAACGAAAGAAGGAAAGAAGGAAAAAAAAAGCCCACCACCCCCTTCCAAAAAAGAACACCAAGGGGGTGTGCCACAGGCGGGCGTCCTTTGCCACACCAGGATGGAATGGGCCTGCCATACGAGTACTCTGTACTCCGTAAGCAACATGGGTTGTTTTGAAAGGACGTTTTGTGTTTTGTGTGTTTTGTCCCGTACAAGGACGACGTGCGGTCTAGAAACCACAAAAATGCAAAAGACACACAGTTAAAAAAAAAGGTCAAAATTACGTGTCGTCGTACGGATAGGAACACAGCCCGCCCTGCATCTTGCGTCGCACAAGAAGAATGAGCCTCTCTGCGGTGAGAGCCCAGCCCGGCGTATGTGCCCAGGTGTTCCCAGGTGTGCTCAGGTTGTGCCGTAGGAATGCCAGAGTGTTCACTCCGTGGCTGAATCCTTTTTTTTTGTGTTTGTTGCTGTAGTACTCTCTTCTATGTCCCTCGTTTCTGCTTGCCGCATCTTGCCTCCACTGCGGCTTCTCCCTTGCTAATTAAACTTTGCCTAGTGCTTTTAGTTTTTGGTGACACGGGAGGAACTATCCAAGAGCTCCGTACAGAGTACTCCGTATTGTCATACGCAAGAGTACCTAGGAAGCATGAAGCTCGGAGCTCGGCGCACAGGGCATGGAGCCGTAGCATGGAGCACGGAGCACGCCCTTCCTCAGCCCTGCCTCAGCTGTGTTGTGAACACACAAGATGGAATTACTCGTAAAAAAAGAAAAAAAGGGCTGATGCAAGAATGACGCGCTGCCCATCCTCAACGACGATCATACACGTATCCTGTGTTTCTTGTCATCCATGGCATGCCATTCTACGTGTAAACGTCGATGAATGACACGTAGGTACGGAGTAGGAGATACCTGGAAAACAATAGAAAGCTCCCAAGAAGAGGTGGGTGACTTGGTTGCCCAAACTGGACACATGACAACCTACCTAGACCGTTTGGTATTCTAAACTTTTTCGTTTACTCCTACCTGCTGAAACACTGACCGAGTTCAAAAAGAGTCATCATGCGCTGGCAGACAATTTTTGCAGATTTCATTTTGTTTTGAAATGGAAACGACATAGGCCCTTCATTCCTATTGTGTACTGCTTTGCTCTTATCTTGGTCTCCTATTGCGTCCCTTTCTTTCCATCTCAAAGGGTTGCGTGTCCATTCATGTCATCTCCCGGGACTCCGTTAGGTGTGATGGTGTGTGTTTTGAGTTGTGACTGATTCCGGACGATGAACCACAAATGACCACAAAGACCACAAATAACCTCAACGCAATATCCCGTTGCAACAACGGCTGCTTCAGGCCACCGTTGGCTTTTCCTGTTTTATTGTTTTTGTAAGATACTTTGCTTGTAGTCGTATGTTTTCTTGCTTTTTCCGTCACTTTCCCGTGTACTTTTTTTCACTCTGTGGTAATATTTCCTTCTCAAACTCACCAACGGCCCAACGGCGTCCCAAATCCCGGTCCCTCGTGGGGTGACAGGGTGTATCCAAGCCTCTGGGATCTGGGATGACCGTAGGCCGTTTTTGTCGTTTTCGTCTTTTTTTGTCACGCAAATACCTGCAAGCCTGGACAATGCGACGGTACCTTTCGCTAACATGCGACGTGAGTGTCGCAAAATCATATATATAATAAGAGATAAATAAAATCAATAAAATCAATAAAATACACGCAAAAAAGAGCAACAAAACCGTCCCAACACAGCGCCCAACATCTCATCGTGTTTCACAAATATGGAGCAAAGAGACGTGCCATTTGTCGCAAGGGGGCCTGTCTCCTACCTAGGCTACGGGGCTTGCATCGGAGGCGGGGGCTGCCTCACGATTTGTTCCGCCATAAAATATTCCGAGGATATCCCAGTAATCTATTCCCTACCTCACGAGAAAAAAAGGACGGAAAAGCTGCAAAAGATGGCCACGATGGTCAGCAAAAGTTTGAAGCTTCAAGCTTGGCCAGCAAGCGACCGTTTCATCCGGTCTAGGGGAAGATGATCTCGGAGTAGTGGGAGTACTAAGTGTAGGATACATAGCACTGAGCAAGATACATGTATCTTACACCGGCCTCGCATCACACGCATCACGCGCATCGGACAATCAGACACATCAGATGCATCACACATCAAGACGCATCACACGCCATCACACGCTTCGTCCAGGTCTGGTGACTTTGGGCGACATGTGTTTGGCCAAGAGTTGCTGCAAGGTCCTTGGGAAAGGCATGAGGCAACCCATGTACAGAGCACGGATGTAACGGCATGACCAAGGCTAGACGACTGCACGCATAAACGATACGTGTATACACGCGCCTTACGATGTCGCCCTATGAGTACTACGGAGTACTACGGAGTACTGACGACTCCGTGCTTGTCACTTCTTGCTCCGTATTTTTCTAGAGAGGAAACTGTCGCGGCGCATGACCCATAGACGACCACCTGTACGGAGCAGTGGTGCACGGCCCGACGGTCACTCGAAACGAGTCCCAGCGAGGAATGAGAAGAGAAGGATGCGACAGGAAAAGAAAAAGGAAGAAAAAAGGAGGTAAAAAAAAAAGAAAACCATGGAATACCAAGTACGAAGTACTCGTACACTTCGTACCGTTCTGACCCACTCACGCGCCAAAAAGTTACCGAGCTGCGGGTAACGAGATTACATAAGAAAATATTATGTAAGTTTGAGAACATCACGGGGCAAGTGCTCGGCTCGGCGAAACTGCCTACGGAGCGGAAGATACGGAACAAACCGTTGCTCACTTTGACGACCGGCACACGTTCCACGTTCACACCGCTCCCGACACAATGCAGTCACTGAGAAGAAGCGCAATACGGTGCGCCGGCCGGCCGTGGTCGATGCCGATGCCGCATCCGATGCCGCGCCCGATGCCGCGCACTCGCACCATTGCATCCTCGGCCGTGCTGTCCTCCTCCTCCTCGTCCAACCCCACGTCACCTTTTGACGTCACGCCTGGCCCGCCTCGTCTGCCGGCCGAAGAGCAGGAAGAATTTGAGCGCCTGGTCCGCGAGGCCAATGTCGCTCGACACCTAGCCAACCTCGCCGATGAGGCGGCGAAAAAGGAGGCGGAGGAGGCGGAGGCAGAAGCTGCTAAAGCCGAAGCACCAACAGCAGAACAAGCACCACCAGCAACAACACCACCAGAAGCCCTCAATGGAAACCCCGTCGAGGGCGTCTGGCGTGGCGCACCGCCCGAGTTTGACGGCGACCGCAATCCCAAGACGGGCGAGATTGGCGGTCCCAAGAATGAACCGTTGCGCTGGGGCAGCAGCGGCGACTGGAGTTTCAATGGTCGCGTGACGGATTTTTAATGCAAGAGCGCATGGGGGAAAACGTCATGTTGTTGGGAAACAAAAAAAAAAAAATTGTATTGTACATTGTATTGTACATTGTATTGTACAATTGGGAATCGTGGGGATTACATGGGAGGGTCTCGAATGGAACATGGAACATGGAACAAACTGAATGACATGTATGAATAGTGATTATACGAAAGCAACACACTACAATGAAAACAATCAAATCTCAAGTGAAAAACGCCCTTTGTGAATAATAAACTATGCTAGTAGATAAACAAGACTGGTTTGTGACTGGAAAAGAGAAGAGCAGGGGGGATTACAATAAGAGAGAAAGAAGAGGAGAGGAAAAAACCAAGGCATAAAACTCACAACTCCATCGGCGTAACTATATATTTGATGGATAGAAAAACCCGTAGACCCGGGCCACAAAGAGGGGGGAGGGGAAACCTTTTACTCCTCCATGCCAGCATCCGTCATGGTCGTGTCAGGGTCCTCTGCCGCATCTGCCGCGTCGGCCGCATCGGGACCACGGACGGCATCCTTGCTCGCGCCCGATGCTGTTCCTTGTGCCACAGATCCCGCTTCTTTGGCTGCTTCGGCTGCTTCGGCTGCTTCGGCTGCTTCGGCTGGCCGAGGATGGTTCTCCTTATCCGCCTCCTGGGCCGCCGCGCCGGGCTTGTGGGTCGATGCGGCTGCTGCTCCTGCGGCCTTCCAGAGGCCGCCAAACAGTGGACCCGGCAGCACCTCGGTCGTCGGGGACTCGGCCGTCTCCTGCATGGCTCTCCGCATGCGCTCCCGACGCGCCTTGCCGCGCAGACGGCTCTGAGCGCCCGCGCCATTGGTCACCCAGCGCAGCTTGAGAATCTTGAAGCTCAGACCGTCGTGCGGCTGGTGCTGCTGAATGTCTTCCTGGTGACGGAAGCCAAAGTGCTGATCACCATGACTGTTGATGCTGCTGCTGCCCCATTCGCGGCTGCGAATGCCGAACCGCGTCGTGGCCGAGTACTTCATGAGCCGAGGGAGAACCAGAAGCGTCACGTGGAGGTCCTTGTCAAAGGGAATGGACACTGGACCCGTCTTGAGCGGCGCCGTCAGCACCTCGGGCGACTCGCGGTTGCGCGCGGCTTCGGCGGCAGCAGCTGCAGCTGCAGCGGCAGCCGCCGCCGCACCGCCGCGCTTCCGTCCACTGCTGCTGTTGGTACTACCACCAGTTGTCGCCTCAGAGATCCCTGCCCCACCACCACCAGCGGCTGCTTCGGCTTGCTCAGCCAGTCCGAGCATCTCGATATCGATATCGTCGGACCACTCGCCGCGAATCCAGCCGCCGTGAATGCACGCCGCCACCACATCCGAGTCGTCGGTGTAAATGTCGGTGCCCCAGAGCGCGCGCCGGTACGTGATCTCTTCGCGTGCCGTCGACTCCAGAAACACCTTGCTCACTTTGACCGTCAGCACACTGTTCTCCTTGTCCTTGATCATCTCGAGAGGCAGCGGCTTCGGGTGGCTCGCATAGGGGAAGCGAGGCGGCCGGCCCGTCACGGGGTCGTGCTTGCGCGCCGGCTTGAGCGCGGGATTGTAGACGACATCGCCCAGGTAGTTGCGGGGAAGGTGGGCCACGCTGTCCACCACCGCCTGCGACAGGATGATCTGCTTGTGCTTGACCACGGCCGGTGCCGGTGGAGGAGGGCCGGCAGACGGCACGGCGCCATCCAAAGACGACGCGTCCATCGCTTGCTGCTGCTGCTGCTGCTGCTGGCTGTTGGCTGTGGCCAGCGGCGGCATGGGCGAAGAGTGCATGTGCTGTGACTGTGCGGCGTATCTCGGCAGGGGTGGCTGTCCTTGGGATACACTGGTAGAGGTTGATGGCGCTGCTCCTGCTCTGGATCCTGTAGCAGTCGGTGGAACAGATGCATCGGCAGGGTGATGGTGATGATGAGCAGCGTGGTGGTGGCTGGAAAAAACAAGAGTTAGCATGACTTGTCTTGATCAAATTCACTGATCGCATCCCTGATTGTATTCACTCCACGGCCTCCAAAAACATACTGATGGTGATGGTGCGCTGGTTTCGTGCGCTTTGTTTTACCGCCCGTGTCGTCGTCCGCCTTGCTGTATTCATCCTTGACCTTTCTCCGCTTGCCCTTGGCCGGCTTGCTCGCGGGATCAGCAGTACTCGCGCCGTCGTGGTGGTGTCCGTTGTCAACGGGCTGACCCGATCCACTCGGACCGGATGTTGCACCACCCCCGTTGGCTGCACTGCTCGAAAAGGCAAGACTGGCACCCGCCGTGATGGGACTGGCCACGCCGTTTCCAATGCCCACAAACATGCGGCCGAACTCGCTCTTGATGGACGGCTCGCCTGCAGGGCCGTGGATCTGCGACTGCGCGCCCTGCACAGCCTGCGGCAGAGGAGACATGCGGCCGCGACGGTTCATCTCCTGGATGGCCAGCAAGTTGTTGCGCGGCGGGTGATGGGTGCCGTCGTCTGTCGATCGGTTGCGAGTCGGTCCATCGTATGCTGCCGACGGCGGGGGAGGTGGCGCCGCCGCCGCCGCCGGCACAACACCACTACCGCCACCACCGCTGGTTACGGGAGGGACGATGGGTGCTGCGCTGTATGCCACAGAGGGCGGTGGAGGTGCATCGTCGGCAGGACGGGCCCGCGGCGGCATGGAAAACCGCGAAGGGCCCTGCGGTGGTTGCGATGGTGGCGGTACAGGCGGGCCTTGTGCTGTGGCAGGCTGGCCCTGCTGGGCATGCGGAAGGCCCATCCGGTGGCGGTCGGGTGACTCGTACGGTGGGCCATGAGGTTGTTGTTGTGCCTGGGGTGGTGGCGGCGGAGGCGGCGGCGGCGGCTGGTGTGGGTATCGATCTTGGGGATAGGCGGACTGCGAGGGAGGGGGCACCCCAGCACTGGCGGTGGGGGGAGGTGGGTAGTCGTTGGGCCGGCCGTGGTCGTAAGGATGACGGGGCGGCCACGCAGAGTGCTCGCGGGGGTCTTGCTGACGGCTGCCGTAGGGTTGGTAGGCATGGGATGCGGGAGGTGGCGGTGGCTGCTGCTGCTGCTGATGCTGCTGCTGAGGCCGGAGCATATTGTAGTCGGCTGGGAGTGGTGGCGGCTGTGGACGGCCCGGGTCAGAGCTCACTGTGGCTGCTCTGTCTCTCCGGTCTCGATCACGCGCTTCCATCTCGCGGGCCTGCCGCTCGCGTTGTTCGCGCTCCCGCTGCTCGCGTTCTCTCTCGCGCTCCCTCTCCCTCTCACGCTCCCGTCCACGTTCTCGCTCCCGCTCACGATCGCGCTCTCTGTCGGACAAGTATGGAAGAAGGGGTTGGTGCGGTTGCTGCTGCTGCTGCTGCTGTCCGTCGTCATACTTGTACATTCGGCTGCGCTGGTCGGGGCTATACTCGTTGGGCATCGGTCCTCTGTGATCATCCCGCCGGCCGTACATGGGATCACCGTGCATCGGGGCCGGGCCTGGTTGCTGCTGCTGCTGCTGTTGTTGTTCGGGCTGGCCTGGTCTGCTTCCAGGGCCAGGAGGGCCAGGAGGACCAGGCGGTGGTGGACCGTGCTGCTGATGGCCGTAGACCTGCGCTTGTGGCGTGCTGTATCGCGGCACCTCGGGGGTGGTCGAGTACATACTGCCCTTTTGCGGCGATGCAGGGACAGATGGGCCAGGGGGGGCAGGACCGCGCATGTCGCGCAAGTCGCGAGGATCACGAGGATCGCGAGGATCGCGCGAGTCGTAGGGTCGCTGGTGCTCGGTGGGCGTCTGGGGACGACGAAAGGGGCTGTAGTCGCTGGCAGCCGAGCGCATTCGAGGCGAGACGTGGATGGACGACGCGTAAGACGGAGCAGGGCCAGCAGACGACGGCTGCTGTGCTGCCGGAGGCGGGCCAAAGGATGAAGAAGAAGCAGAAGATTCACGCGCGTGCGAAGGCAGTGGCGGCGGGCCGCCCAGCATGGCGGAAATCGACATGGAGCTGCCCGGCACGGCGCCTCGCTGCTGGAGTGATGAGAGCGATGGCAGCTCGCGCGACGAAGAAAAGGCTGAGCTCGACGAACCAACACGTGGCGGCGGCAGGGTATAGGGGCTGTGCTGCTGGTGTTGTTGGTGAGGAGGAGGAGGATGATGGAGGCCGGGTGCATTGGCAGGGCCTTGTGGGCCTTGTTGGCCTTGCGGGCCTTGCTGGCCTGCTGGCGGCGGCGGCGGCGGCGATGCCGAATGAAGGGGCGCCATGGCAGAAGAGTTGGCCAATGAAGAGGATGAAGGCAGGTTGGTCGGGGCACTGGGGTGACGCGTGTGGCCGGCAGTCGGATGAGGAGAGTAGTAGGAGGACGAGTCGGATGGATGGCGATGATGGTTGCTGGGATGCTGGTCGTGACGCTGGTCGTGATGCAGCTGGCGCGACAAGTGCTGAGACGGCGGCTGGCGATGGTGCTGATCGCCGTAATTCGACGACGCTACAGAAGGCGATCGCTGGTCAGCCTGCGACGCGTATGGCTGGCGCCCGTAGAGCGGTGACGGCGTGGGCGACGGGTCGGAAATGCGCGACGGAAAGGGTTGGTGCGACGCGGATGACGATGTCGACAGCGGTGGCGGAGGACGAGAGTCCATGATGGACAAAAATGGCAGAAACACCAAAAGACCAAAAACGGCAGAAATGCTGAAGCTTGGTGTGAAAATTGGCAAGGACTGGCGCGCAAACTGCTCGTGATTTTGCTGGGCCGGAACTTGCTTGGGCCCCGGTTTTTTATTTTTTAAATTAAATAAAACCACAAATTTAATTGGATAAATAAAGCTGGCGGCGGCGATCGGCAGCGACAGGGCGACAGAGAGCGGCAAAGAGCGACAAGAAGCGCCAAAATGGTGAGCCAAAGTGGCGTCCCGGCGCAACTTTTTTTTGCGAGCTAAAAAAAAGTGTCTTGTTCTTTGTTCGGGGCCGCAAAGCATGTATGCGGCGTCCAACGCCCAACGAACACTCTCTTTTGCAGACCAGAATACGACACCAATATTGTGTGTGTGTGTGTGTTTTTTTTTCTTTTTTTTGCAGTGCGTAGATGCCTCGAGGTCAAAGCAGGTGCACAAAATGTCAGGAGATGGAGTGGCTGGCAAAGGAAGGAGCGTTCAGGCACCACGCGTACAAAGCAGGCAGGCGCGTGCGGTGTGGAGTTGTTGGCAACGGGATTTCAAGAGGAAGGCGCGATACAGTGCACACCTTCCGTAAAAGAGCTTGCACGGCGAAAGGGACCAAATGGAAGGATTCCGGAATGAAGGTCGACGATGCGAGAGATGAAGGGGTGTGCGAGGCGAAATGACAATATGCGACGAGAAGAACAAAAAAAAAACCCCCCTTCGCTAGCTTCGCGAAGGGCGGTCTGAATGGCGAGAAGCTTTTCCCCCTTCTCAGAATCCAAAACACTACGGAGTAGGTACTTAGAAAGAAGGCTGGAAGGGGCTTTCAGGCGCGGGTGGAGAGGATGGGGAAAGTGGGTCTCGGGCCACTGAGACGGAGGGACCTGGAGATGGAGACAGGGACGTTCCGCGAACTGCAGCCAAAGAGCAAAAGAGAGGTACAGAGTACGTGTCAATACGTGTAAATACTTTGTATGCTGCCTCTGGCTTCCCAAGGGTCGTCGAGCAGGAGTCCTTGCGGCCCGACGAAGAAGGCTGGCTACGAGTATGTAGGAGCGGCAGATGAGCATGTGAGCAGCCAGTGGAAGTTGGTACCTGGTACCTAACCAGGTACGGGCTATTAGTCGGGCCAGCTCCTTCCGTCTGCTGTCTAAAATACCTAGGTAGGTACATGACGCTTTGTTAGCGCATCTGTCGTGTTGGCTGCAGCCAGTCCCGTTGTCGGTTTCAACGATGGCACGGAGCAAGCAGCAGTTACTATGTATAGAGACGGCATGGAGTGTAAGTCGTAGATGCAAAGATGAACTGATGGTCGTGAGAAAAAAAAACCTGAAAGTCAAATGATGGGTATTGGTCCTGTGGTCCTCTGGGGTATGGAGGTAACTGGATTTATATATACCTAGGTATTTTGCTATTTTTTTCTAGTTTTTTTTTTGTCCCTTTGAAAAAAAAAAAAGAAACTCCAGGTAATTTTTTTATTTTATTTTAGTTTTTATGCTCATATTTCGTCATTTTTTCCAGTAAATGTTTTCAAAAAGGAACATTCAGGTATAGCATATGCCCAGCTATTTGCTCTATATGTCCATGGGAATATGATTTCTTTAATGCCTGCGCTCCTATCATAATAAACGATACCTGATATTTTTCCTGTCGGGCATCTTTAATGCGAGGCAAAAGCACAAGAAAAGCCTCCGTTCCTGGGTACGGAGTACCACCGACGGACGGTCCGGCAGTTGCCTCCGATTCCCGCTCTCAGCTTGCATAGCGCTGACCGCCTCCCATTGGCAGGCAGGTGCCAGTTCGTGGCAATAGCGCTGTCGCGTGCTGCTCGCATGGGCTGCCAGCACAGTTCCACCGCGCTAGCATGGCGTCTGGAACAGCAAAGTAAAGCAGGACGGTGCGTCGCACACAGGTCGTTCAAACGTCACCGAGAGTAGCAATGCAGAGCTAGAATTGTACGAGTATGACGCCCAAAGACTGCAGGAGCGACCGGCGGTTGTTTCACTCGCAGTGGCCGAGACTTTAAAGACAACAAAAAAAATAGGCAAGAGCCATGGTCGTCCCTTCTTCCCAAGACAAACCGTTGATGACCCACTGATGACACAACACCCCCCGGGGCAAGACCGGCAATGACGGCAGACAGTGCGGAAGGAGCGATACGGCAGCGCTAATCGGCCGTAGTCCACATACGGCAGCTCCATTTTCCTCTCAAAATTTTTTTCTGCTCTTGCCGCCTTCCCGGTGCGACGTATAAAGTATCTTTTTGCTCGCCGCCCCCTGAGTCGCACAAAGTCACTTTTTGCTGTGCAGCCACTAGAATAGTACCAACGGCCTCCTCCGCGGGCCATCAACACCCGCTGCCGGAGGACGACCTGGGCGACTTCCCGACGTCTAGTTCTTTCCATTTTCAAAATGAGTTTGCGTTGAATTGGTCCTTCCCTATTTCTGCCTTGTGTGCATGTGCTGTAGAGAGGAAGCATTTTCTTTTCTTTTCTTTTTTTCAACTCTCTCATTGTTTTAAAAACATTTTCTCCCCCATATTTTCTTTCCCCGGATCTTCCTTCTCGCGTCGCCTGCATCCACATCAACATCAACACCAGCATTCTTTTTCAGAAACTGACAACAGGCCCTGCTTTATTCTTTATGGCCGCTCACCATTGAGTCCTCGAATTGAAAACAAAAGAGACGTCCCATCCGTCATGTTTGCCGGCACAAGTACGGCCACCTACACATCCAACTTTCCCGATCGCCAAGACTTTTGCGGATCTTGTCCGGCCTTGCCAAGAGCCCGTTCAGAGACACAGAGACAATTCGCCTACCTTGAAAAATGACCAAGATTTCACGCCAGCAGTCGGCCGTTGAAAAGGCCCTCTACGACCAGACCGACTTGCTGCCCAAGAATCGCCTCATTATTGTTTTTGGCACGCTTGCCGTTACCCTCCTGACGACGTTTATCGACCAGAATGGCATCAGCGTCACCCTTCCCACCATTGCCCGCGACCTGCATGCGCAAAACACCATCTCGTGGGCGGGCACGTCCTCGCTCATCGCCAAC
Organism: Intubia oerlemansii; assembly: GCA_020002355.1. Taxonomy (NCBI): domain Eukaryota; kingdom Fungi; phylum Ascomycota; class Sordariomycetes; order Ophiostomatales; family Ophiostomataceae; genus Intubia; species Intubia oerlemansii. Next base: position 90,067 of record JAGKRZ010000097.1, read on the forward strand.
ACCACCTTTCAGATGCTCTACGGCCGCCTGTCGGACATCTTTGGCCGCAAGCGCGTGTATCTGACGGCCGTGGGCTGTCTGGCCGTGGCCGACTTGCTCTGCGGCCTGAGCCGCAACGGCCCCATGTTCTACGTCTTCCGCGGCATTGCTGGCATCGGCGGCGGCGGCATCACCAACCTCAGCATGATTATTGTGTCGGACATTGTGTCGCTGGAGCAGCGTGGCTTCTACCAGGGCATCATCGGCGCGTGTGTCGGCGTGGGCAACCTCATCGGGCCCTTCTTGGCAGCCGGCCTGACCAGCGGAGCTACCTGGCGTGCATTTTTCTACCTGCTGGCGCCCCTGGCCGTTGTTGTCGGCGGCGTGTCGGCGTACCTGCTCCCGTCGAATCCGCCCAAAGGCAGCGCCCGCGAGCACGCGCGCAAGATTGACTACTGGGGCGTGGTGTCGGCCTCGGCGGCTGTCATTCTGGTCCTGATTCCCGTCAGCGGCGGCGGCTCGTACTTTGAATGGAACTCGCCCATGGTCATCAGCATGCTCGTCATTGGAGCCCTCATGTTTGGTGTCTTTATCTTTGTCGAGTTGCGCGTTGCACAGCTCCCCATGATGCCGAGTAAGTTTGTTTCCTCTTCTTCTTCTTCTTTTGACCCCCCACATACGCCACAAACTCTAACACCAAGCAGTGCAAATCTTCAAGAGCCCGGTGATCACCGTTCTTATGCTGCAGTCGCTGCTGCTGGGTGCGGTTTACCAGATCTCGCTCTACTACCTGCCGCTCTTCTTGCAGAATGCGCGCGGCTACACCGTCATCGAGTCCGCCGCCTTTGTGGCCGCCCTTGTCGTCGTGCAGTCGTGCTGCTCGGTCGGGTCCGGCCAGTATCTCTCGCGCGTCAAGCGCTACGGAGAAGTCATCTGGTGCGGCTTTGCCAGCTGGACGCTTGGCTGCGGTCTCTTGCTGATTCCCAACCGCACCACCAACGTGGCTGCCATCATCATCCCGCTGATGCTGATCGGCGGCGGCCTGGGCATGACGCTGCAGCCCACGCTGGTGGCCCTCCAGGCGCACACCACCAAGGCGCGCCGTGCCGTCATCATCTCTGTGCGCAACTTTGTTCGCGCTACCGGTGGTGCCGTCGGTCTTGCCGTCTCTGCTGCTGTGCTGCAGGCTGTCCTAAAGTCGCATCTGCCGGCCAAGTACGCCTCGCTTGCCGACAGTGCCTTTTCCCTGCCGACCAGCTTCCCCAGCGAGGCCGAGCGCGATGCCGTGCTCGACGCGTACATGGCTGCCAGCCACGCCGTCTTTATTCTCCAAGTGCCGCTGATGGGTATCTGCCTGCTGGGCTGCTTTTTCGTCAAGGATGTCGGTCTGGAGCCGCTTGATGTGCGCGAGGCCAAGAAGAAGGCGGCGCTCGAGGAGAACAACGGCGCGTCCTCCGCAGACGAAAAGACGAATACCGATGTCGAGGGCGGCGTCGTGTCGTCTTCTCCCACAGATATCGAAGCCGATGCTGCTGCCACTACGTCTGCCGAAGCAGCAGGTGCATTGGCAGGGTCTGAGAAGGAGCCAATCACGACGCACGAAGCCAGTTCGGCAGACCACGACAAGGCAGAGATCAAGGTGGCAGCGGCTAAAGAGGAAACGGCATAAGCACCGGCTTGAGCGTCTTTGCCCCCATCTTCTTTCTTTCTTGTCTCTTTTTTCGGTTCTTTCCCCTTTCTTCTCGCGATTTCTCTTTTTCTTCCATACACGTTTTTGGCATGACGTTTCGTTTTATATCCCCTTGTCCATTTCACAATTTTTGGCACTTAAACCCCGGGCTTTTGGCCTGTAATTCTGCATTCTTGCAAGCATAGAGTTTTGCATATATAGATATTATTATTTTTAATTTTGTTTTGTTTGGAGATTTCTATCATTTATCTTACACGTTGAAGGAGACAATGTCGTATGATATCAACGACTGCATTTTGGATTTCCCTCATGCGAGTTGGTGTTGCCCGATCTGACTGATCCTACCTTGGAGGCCAACTCAGCCATCACCCAAGACGCCTCCCAGACGGCCCCCAGACGGCCCTTTCACAGCCTGATGCTACCACGTGAGAGGATGAGCGACGCCCAACCGGCTATGAGAAAAACACCGCCAACAGGGGTGGCAGGACCCATCCAACGGAAGCGTTCCGGATCGAGAACAAGGGCATAGATGCTGCCGCTAAAGAGCGTCATGCCAGCGGCGAAGCACGTCGATGCGACCGGGTGGCCGCGCAGAGCAATCATGGCTACAGAGTGGGCGAGCTGATTCGGAAAAGGTTAGAGATATACGCAGCAGGTGGCTGAGCACGCCAAGTGACCGGGGAACTACCTGGTAGTGTGCTGCTGTCGACCAGTTGGCCAGCTTCTGCGGGTCGCTAATGCGCTGCTTGAGTCCGTGGGCACCAAATGCGCCCAGGGCGACGGCTGTCGCGCCGTAGGCCGCTCCGATCCGAAAGAAGAGCATGCTGATCGATCTTGGGACTTTTTTGCCCTGTTTGGGGAGTTCGTGGGGTCTGTGGGATTTGTGCGATTTGCGGGATGTTCGTTGCTTTGCCCTGTGGGATTGGTGGGACTTTTTTGCTTGTTCTGTGCGGCGTGGGTGTCCGAGAGGAAAGACAAACAAGGCAAAAAAAGGATGGAAAGTAAAAACGACAAAAATAAAAAAGAAATAAAAGGCAGGGAAGCGATCAGCGATCTTCCTTTTCCGATGTTAGTGGCCGCCTTGCGCCGTATTCCGTAAAACACTCCCGTAGTTTTCCTAGGTAGGTACTCCGCAGGTAGGGAACGGGGCGAGCGTGGCTTTTGATTTGTGACGAGGCGGACCAAGCTCCAAAGTGGATAAGCGCAAACTCGTACGGAGTAACTGTCACGTTTTATGTTAGTGTCGACGTCCAGTCAGACGACCAACAGCCGACAAACAAAACAAGCCGACAAGCTCAACAATGGTCCATGATGCACACTTTATGTGTCTGCAGCTTGCTTGCTCTGATTCGTCGCCTTACCTTGATAACTTGACCTGTCTTGTTTCATAACGAGGCTTCGAAGAATGGCACAAAAGTGTGTGTAAACCTGTAGTGTGTGCTTTTGAAATACACCCTCATAACTTGGCCCGGAAGCACCCGAAACAAGAATAAGGTCTTTGTGCGAGGCGCACAATGAAGACGACGATAGGTGGCCTTGAAGGATGCAGCCAAAAAAAACAAAGAATGAAAAAAGAATAAAACAAACAAAACGACTGCATGATAACAAGACTAATGACATGTAGCATATGTAGATTCTGGCAACATTGTTTGCTTCGAGGCGCGACACAATGTGCATAAAATGTGCATAAAAATGTGCAAGGCGGTTGACAACACATATATTACGGCGACTTAACAAGATCGGGCACGAAACAGACCAATAGGTGCCCATTCCGGAATCATTACGGAGGGTGGTGATGCCCTCAACCGAGGTCGACTGACTCGAAGACCCCCATCTTATTTTATTGCTTTTAGTCGGTCGTCTGATGAAGACTTAATGAAGGCTCAAGAATTTTGGATGACAACTGGACATCTTCCGTGCATTTCCGAGGCAGTTTCAAAATCATTCAAAGTGCACTTTTATATCGCGACGCATTCTTACCAGCTTGCGGCTCTCCTGAAGAGAGCGCGATTGTAGCACAATCCCCTTGTCTTACATGTCTCCGAGTGGACCCGGATATTCAGCATTTTGGCATGCAATGGAAGCTGCAGTTGTGGGCGTGGCCCGTGGTCATAGCCACTCTTCACATGCATGATCGACAGAGTACGGACTACCATGTAAGATACAATATGGTCATTTGCGAAGGGGAAAAAAAGCTCAAAAAATCAAAGCAAGTAACATCTCTCGAGCCATTTTCCCTGACCGATTTTCTGCTTCGAGTACGTGTATCTTACAATGCTGTATGACAGACAATATTCTGGACAAAAACCACGTCTTGTCATTGGAAATCGCTCACATCCCATCCCCACGCATGCATCATACGTCGGCCAACGCAAAAGGCGTCTGAAATGCGAACCAGGCGCCAACCAGGCGCCAAGATCACAAGAAAGATGGCTGCACGCCTTGCGTGTCCATTGGACAGCAACGCTTGAACCCATCATACGGGCCTGTACGGCCTGCATCTGCGGCCGCACACACACTGTCACAGTTCCTTCTGCATGGCTGCGCCCTCTACTTCCGTAACGAGCTAATGAGCGCGCGGAAGCACATGACACTTTAAGCTGCATCTACCTACATGTATGGAGGAATATGCAGTATGGTAGTATGGCCAGCACATCACACCCCCACACCCACAGCAGGCATCTCTGCAGGACTGGGGACAAGGCCATTTTGCATATCGTCCTGCATTTTTTACAGGCCAGTCGTTTTTTGCCTCGTTTTCTTTCTCCATATGCATCGGTGCAATAGGGGGCTATCCTGCAGTGTTAAGAGCCTCATTTTACACCGCCTAGCCAAAGACGGATGGCCTCAGGTTGGACTCCCCCCCCCCCCTTCTCGTCTTGTTTGCAGCCAACCTACCTACATTATTGGCTGCATGACGGGAGAGCATAGGTGTCCAGCTATGCATAAAGTTGGACGCCTAACAATGAATGCTGTATGTAATGCATGGCAGGGCAGAAAAGTGAATTAAAGAGTACGTCCAAAAAAAAAAAAAGAAAAAAAAAAAAAAGAAAACGGCAGAACCGGAAAGCGCTGTTTCCCGTGCCCCAGAAGCGGACGCCTAGGTACAGAGTAAGATACGTTTACCTATATCAGCTCTCCAAGGTTGGTTCGCACTTTAGGCGCATAATACGCCTTGCGATCCCATTCTGGTTTCCCATCACAGGCTCTCCTTTAAAGACGCGTCGTCTTTCTCTCCAACCCCACCCCATCCAGACGACACTCATAATACATCTTTATCTTTTTCAAATTTTAGTTTTATACAAGATTGTAATCTATTGATATATAAATTTATTTTCCATCGTACAGCCCCCTCCTTTTTTATATATATTTTTTCTCGCCCATTTCCATTCAGCGAGTCGCCTACATTTGTGCGTCGATACTTTATACCTACCTATGCCATAGATATCACACAAATATCTCTCAACATTTCGCATTCTCGCAGTAACAAGGCTGCCCCAAGGCAGACAGTCCACCTACCTTGAGCGTATAAGTCTATTATTTTCGCACACACACACACACACACACACAACCTTCAAACATGCAGCGCACTCCAAGTCTGTCTGGAGGGTTCCGACCTGTACAACTCCGCACACAGGCGGCGGAAACTCCATCATATGTGGTATGTCTCTATTCTTTTACATATAGGTTTCATTCCGCGCGGATCACAAAAAAGAAAAAAAAAGAACAAAAAAAGCTAACAGACTTCTAGGAAAGACGACACAGCTCGACCTCGGCACACCGTAGCGAGGCACCGGCCATGGCACGACGCAAGACAGCACACCCTACCGGGCTGAGCCTCAGTGCCATGTCCACAAACATGCAGAATCAACAAGTACAAGAAGCAGTGCCGGCATCGGTACCAGCACCAGTACCAGTACCAGTCGACGGTCTTGACTTTGGTCTTGATCCGTCCGAGTTCCTCAACAAGAAGGGCTTCACAGATGGATTCGACGTGGGCAAGATGTCCTGGGGGTCCGTCCCTGCCTACCAAGAATCCTCATCGGCGTATGACTACTTTGACGGCACGGCCACGACGTGTGACAGCGCCACAGCCCCCATCATGACCTATTCCGACTCTCGCGCGTCGCTGCTGACTGCCAGCGACTCGCCCACGATGACTGGCTTTGACATGACGTACGCGGGCGAGTTCCCGGGCGAGTACCCGTACCATGGCACCAACCCCATCGTGGCCGACTTTGAAGAAGGCTTCGGCAGCAGCAGCGAGAGCATCCAGGACATTTCCGATTTCCACATCCCGTCCGAGTCCAAAGATGACATGGGTCTCGTCATACCGAGCACTGCCTTGTATACGAAGCCTCCATGGACGTACGGCTTGCATGAGCAGGAACATCAAGAACCAGTCGCGGAGCTCCCAAGCAACGACGAGCTCCCTTTTGCAGGGACGGTGTTCCCTGCTGTTCAGCAGGAGAATGAGCTTCAGTTCGACCCCGTGGGCAGCGTGCCCATGAAGACGACCATGTCGAGCCAGAGTGCGCTGGGCCATGCCTCCTACAAGATCAGCCTGCAAGACATTGAGAGCTTCCAAGCCTACAGCAGTAGAGTGAATGCCAACATGCGGTGCAAGAGAGGGTCTGCGCAGGAGGAGGATGGTGGCGATGTCAAAGATGAAGTCAAGGACGACGACAAGGAGGATACCGACGCCGACAAGGCCGCCGTCGCACCGCCCATGCAGCACTCTCTGTCGACGGCCAGTGTGAGGTCCACGCAGTCACAGGCAGAGCGCCTCAACGGCGTCGCCCGTCGGCAGATTGAGAATGGAAAGAAGATTGCCATCAGGCCGAAAGCCGTCTTGGCACCATCAGCAGATCGAGAAAACGACGACCGAAAAGACGACCGCAAAATCAAAGAGGCAGCCAAAATGGCCCGTGAACCGTCCAAGGAGTCCAAGCCCCTCTGCCCATTGTGCAACGCCAAGCCAGAGGGGTTCCGCGGCGAGCACGAGCTGCGGCGACACATGAGCTCGCAGCACCGCGAGAATGCCAGACGGTTTATCTGCATCGACCCTCGGAAGGGCGGCACCAACACAAATCTGATGCCGACCAAGCCGCTGAGCGAATGCAACATGTGCAAGTCCAGCAAGGCGTACAATGTCGACTACAATGCCATCGCGCACCTGCGACGCATCCATTTCGCGCCCAAGTCAACGCGGAAGCGGCGCCGCGAGCTCATGGAGGGCGCCAGCGAGGACGACGACAAGCCAGAGGCTACCGTGCCGTCGACCGAGGACCTCAAGGCCTGGGTACAGGTGCTGCCGCTGTTTCCCGAAGTCGTCGACGTCGATGTCGGCGCCAGCCTGGCCGCGCTCTTCCAAGACAATGCCAGCAGTGCAAACATTGACGAAATGCCAAATATCGACTTGTCCCAGGCCATCGCCGACGGCACAGCAACGACCATGGCGCTCGGATATGTTGATGGAGCCATGGCCACACCCAGTATCACCGACATTCCGCGCTTCTCCGCGCAGCGAGACCACGACGACAGCAACGTCTCCTTCTCGCCGTCCAACTTTTTTACGCTTCACAGCCCCGAGACGCAGGCCACACCCTTGTCAGCCGAAGGCGTCGCCTGGCCGATTCTGTCGGGCTTGACGGCAGACGACGATCTTCACAGTCTACGTTCCTGTGCCGAAGTGGATGATCTAGAAAACGCATCACTCATCACAGAGGGTAGTAGCACTGGCACTGTCCTTGCCGCCTGAACTGTGAAAGGTTCCTTATTTTTTGCAAGGAAGGTCCATGGTTTTTATATATACCCTCACCTGGCTGCGCCATATTCTAGCCCGCTTTTGCTTTTGATGACTGCACGCACTACATTTTGATTTTATTGTATTCTCACAGCCTTGTGTATCACTTATTACTCTTTTTAATATGTCTTTTTTCTTTTTCTATTTTGATTTCATAGCTAGCGCATGGCGAGCCTACCTCGTTACGGAACTGAGCATTGAACCTTGAAAGTTTGCAAATTTGAGACGTCAACAAGAACATACGGAACACAGAATGTACGATAAAGCCTAATAAAATGAGATTGATATAAAACGTTCTTTTGCAGAAATGACAGTAATGTAAGACATGCTTTTCAATGTAGGTGTATCTGCAGCAACAAGATGCATGCGATAATACCGCGTGAATATCAAGAACAAAAAAACAAAATCGGGCAAGGGTAACGTTGGTATCAAAAGAAAACCCCCTCTTGAGCCCTTGGCAACAATGAAACAGACAAATGAAAAAAGACAAAGAAAAAAAATCAAAAAGTAATAGATACAAAAAAACATAAAAACGCCATCCGTCGATCCGCCAATTTTTTTTGGTCGCTCCGTCATTCGTTCGGTCCCGACATATCTTTCTCACGGCACAGAGTGGAATGGCTCACAAGCAGTCGTTTCTCGACAATGCTTTGGCCCTTTTAGTCCTTCCAGCCCTCAGCCCTACCACCTAAGCAAACAGCGTAGCACCGCCGGTCTCGACGGCCTCAATCTCGGCGAGCGAGATCGGGGCTCTCCGGAAGCGAGCAGGAAGATCGTTGCGGTCAAAGAACGCGCCGGCGGGAGCCTGGACGGAGCCCAGCTCGTGGCCGCTGGTACCGCCGATGCCGCGCTCAGCCGCCGTCTTGATGGAGTTGCGCAGGGGACCAAACTGCTGTGCGTGGTCGCGGTAGGAGCTGAAGGAGGTGTGCGAGGAGTTGGCAAAGTCGGCGGGCAGAGAGTGGCTGGGGTTGGCGGGGTGTGGTTGGCGGTCGTGGGTAAGGTGGGCTGAGAATGTTAGCAGAAGAGCACACATACGTATCCGATACCCATCAGTGAAATCATACCAGGAACGGTTCTGCGGCCGATGAACTGAATCATGGGAGTGCGCTCGGCGTGCTGAGCAGCCTGGCGGAGAACGCGCGTAGCAAACATTGTGATTGAGAGGAGAGAGGTGAAAGAAGACGGCGGGTAGACTGGTGTTTCGCAGAGACGACAAGTCGTAGATGGCTGGCGCGGGGGATACTGAGGATCGCGAGAAACCGGAAGAAAGATCAAAGAGCCGGGGGCGTCGCGGATGCTGTGAAAAGTGGCCGAATTGAACAAACAGAAACGTTCAGATATAGGCCGTGACAATGATAGACAGGCAATGCAAATTGAAGACGATGGACGTGCAAAACGAGGGTTGCAAAAGTGTGAAATGGTGTGGTCGTGTAAAAGAGAGTGTCGAAAGCCCGAAAGCGCCCGCAAAAAAAAGGTCGAGGCTAGAAAAAGTAACGAGGCAGGCATCTTACGATTGTAGTGGGTCCGGTTCTCGCCGCGTACTCTGTACAGACAGAGACGTTGGGATATTTTTGCATTTTTATTTTCAATTTTTTTTAATCTTTTCACGTTGCGTCCGCTGCAAAGTTCTACCGGACGCTAGAGTGGGGGGTGGCGCGAAGGCTGCCAGACGCCGTTCCAGCGGCCATTTGGGGGGGATGGGTGGCTAAACGCAGCTCCGAAAACCGCACTGTCGGCCGCGTCGGCAAAGATGGTGTGCTATCACCGGGCCTATCAGCGCCCTAGACCACCCAACATTAGCGCTGGACTTCCCCGCTTTCCTCAACTTTACGCCCTGTAATCTACAGAAATCCGCTGAAAGGTGCTAACAACTGCTGCGCCGGCTTCGCGGGTACCTGGAACAGTTGTTAGCAAAAAAAATAATAATAGGGTCCAAATGTTGGAATGGGCCAATCACAGTGCGTCTTTGGCAGGAGATAAGACCGGCCGGCAAAAGAAGGCGTTTGTCAGATGCTTTTCTGACTGAGATGCCTGATGCCATTTGACGCCATGGATGCCGTGATTTCCGGGGGGCATGAGATGATGGGGGAATGGGGGAATGGGGGAATGGGGGAAGGGGGGGAAATTGTTGAACAAAAGAAAGTGTCAGAATGTACGAGTAGGAGAGTTGCGATGACGGAGTAAGCCGGGAAATACTACGTCGGTATTCCTATCATATAAACTGGCTACAAGCCGACTCAGATGAAAATCAGATGGATGGAAAACGGCAGCCCCCAACAATGCCGATCAACTTGCCGAGGCAATCAACCAACTCCTGTGATATGTGGTCTGGACTTCTTGGATGATTTCAACAACCAAACTCGCCCAGTCTCGATAAAAGCACAACTCCCATCGAGCCCGAGTCGCGCGGTTGTTTCCCTATTCTTCTGCCTGTGCTATGCATGCTTTACACCGGGCTGCAAATGCCGACAAAGAATCACAGTGCAGTCCATGCATCAGATATGCACATACGGAGTATTATTCGTAGTGAACCCGGGGAAGACACTGCATGTAAGACGAGTTGAGCTTCGGGCGGGGAAGCATCTTGCCTTTTTCAGCGGCTTTGCCATGTGGCGCATTACATATGGCATTGTGCGACGTGTCTCGCTCGAACGCTGCCACGCGCGGAGCTGCGCCGCAGAAGCCGCAAGAGGGTGCGCATAAGGTGATGCCCAAACACAAAAGGGACGGAAAGCTGTCTATCAACGACGTTGGTGGTGTCCTATTCTTTGATTCCTTGAGACTTTGAGATGAATCGAGGCGGCGCAATCGATAGTACCTTCCTTTATTGGCAACCTCTGCCACATGGCTCGAGTTCGGGCAGGAGCTACGGCGTTAGTTAAAAAAAAAAAAAAAAGCCCACCTGCTCGGGACACCGTCGGTCACCATCGTGGGGCCTTCTTTTTTGGGCGAGGAACGTGGCACGGTAAATACGGGGCAATGTGCCTAAAGAAGCTCCCCCCCATGCACATACAGCTGCAATAGTGAAGTGAAGCTATCACTGAAATCTCTTATTCTTTTGTTTTCCCAACCCTTTTCTTTTCTTCCTTTTTTTTTGCAGTGTGTGTTTTGCGCAAGGATGGAATCGTTCAGCTGCCAGTCGCACTTTCCTCATTCAGAAGGTCGACGATAAGATAAGGCACAAAGTGGGGTTGGCTAAAAGATTTTTCCTCCCGCCCCCATCCCGCTTGTTGGGCTTTCCATGCCGGTGGCGCTCGCGGTCTAGCCTTCCACTGCCTTCCATCTTTGCGATGTCCGACGACTTTTTGATTTTTGCTATTTTGCATCGCTTGGGACAAGTGGAATAAAAAGAACTTCTTTTTATTATTGTAGTGCAGTGTCTCGACCTTTGCAGCCGGTGAGCCGGTTTAGCTCAGTTGGTTCCTTCCTATTCTGTGATCCCCTCTTTTTTTCTCACCTTCTTTTGCTTCTCTGCTTGTCGGTTCGATCCCGCTCCAGACAGAAAAGTGGAACGTCTCCGCCACAAACAGAAGGAGCGAACCTCCATTCTGGTGACTCTTACCAAAGCGGTCGACGCCACACTTTTTTTTCTTTTGCCTCTGTTGCTCCTTGTGATTTGGGATTTTCAGTCCTTGCCCGGTTTATTTACTTGTTTTTTTTGTTGATTTGTATTTTCTTCCGCTTTTCTATTGTTGTCCGACGAGATCATCCTTCTTTTCCCCCATATTCTCCCATACTGGCTTGCGTTGTTCCTCTGCATCAACATGGCTGCCCGATGGTAAACAGAAGCTGCAGCATCCGCATTGCCAGCCTTCTCGACTCACGTGCCCGCCTTTTCAGCAGTGTGAAATAAAGCACGACACACGGCAGATTACACAGAAAAAACAGAGAAGGAAAGCAACGAAAAAGAACGAAGAAAACGGTCAACTGCCCGCCCTCTGCCCACAGTGACCGCCAAACAGTCAACACATAAACACGAGCACGACAAACGGCAACGTGCAGCCCGAACATTGGGCACCATCCTGCCCGGCCGCCATCCGACCGACCGACCCTTGCTGCATAACTCTTCTCTCTCCTTCCACCCCAGCTTTGCCAGCTGTTCATCGACCAGCTCAGCGCGCATTCGCAAAGCCCATTCTGCCCATACCCTCCACACTTTCCACAACGGGGAACTGCGGACAGCACCAACCATTGCGACTGGCTCATAGTCCTGCACGTGGCCAAACGCAGATCCGACATCCACGCCCGTCGACTCTGCGGCTGCAGGTCCGCGCTCTCATCCATCGAGCCAACACAACAGTAAACGAGCTGTCACTTGTCTCACTGGGCTGTCTATTCCTGTCGACTTTTAGAACCCTGTCAGAAAACTGTCAGAAGACTGCCAGAAAGCTGTGTGTGCTTCCCGTTTCGGATATACCTTGCAGCCCAGCAAGCATACCACCCCTCCACACCGTGCAGCAAAACATCTGCGTGCCTGTAACGGCGTTCGACTACTCATACACCTTCGCTTTTTGTTTACGATTATTTTCAGAGGATATATTCAACATGGAATAACGACGCCCCCCCTCACCGTCCCCCTCCCTCTTATTGCTTCTTGCGTGCGACTCCGTTTTCTGTCTTTGTTAGCCACCATTACACATCGACCTACGGAGCTCTACTGCCCAACGTTTTCGAGCCTCACGATAGATACAACAACAGCACCAGCGCCCAACCGATTCTCCAACACGCATTGCGGAAACCAAATACTCACCATCCCAAACCATTGTGCCGCTTCTCACGTCGCCACATTGCCGCACTGCCATGGCTGCAAAGCTCAAGCCACTCCTTTTGCCCCGGCTGGTAGAGCAGCAAAAGCAAGCTGAAAGTAACGGACCATACAACAACGCAGACTTTGTCGATGCTGCCGACAACGCCGACATCGTGGAAGGCGGCGCCAGTCTATTCACCGACAACGCATCTCTCTCCGACATCACATCTCCGGCAACCCCGACCTTTTCACACCGCGCCACGCTCGGACACCTACGCTATGCCAGCTCGTCCTCGTCCCTCGACCTTGCCCTCAGCGTCCCATCGCCGCCTTTCTCCGATTGCGCAGCATCACCAATTCCGCCGACAGGCTTTGCCACCGGCGTCGCTCTGACCGCGACACCGCCTGCTGTGCCACCCAATGCCGCGAAACGGGCACTGCCCGACGTGCAAGAGGAGGACCTTTTGGAGGAGCATCCACCGTTTGTCGACGATGACTATAGCAGCAATATCGAAGATGTGCTGTCATCGCGCAGACAGTCGGATCTCTATGGCTGCCTATGTATGTGACGTCATCATCCCTGCTCAGAAATGAGTTCTGTTCTAACCGTTTTTTTTTTCTTTTTTCTTTCTTCCAGGCGACAAGCCATGCGCTCACAGGGGACCACCAACGATCGACACCGTTAGCGAAGGCCACTCCTACAGCTTTGACAGCAGTCGCGATTTCACCACCAGCACAACCAGCGACGGTGAGCTGACGCTGCCCCCAGCAGCGGTTGCACTTGCAACACCTGCAGCAGCAGCTTCCCGGCCCCCGCTTCTCACCCACCGCCACCGTGTCCGTACGACCTCGGATGACATGGGAGACTCGTCATTTTCGTCGGCCATCACCATGCGCCTCGGCTCTCCTATTCGCTCGCTGTCCCGATGGCGCAGTGGCTCGACAAGTCGGCATCGGACATACATGAACCCAAACGGTGCACCTGCCTCGGAGCCGTCCCTCTCACGAGCCCCGTCCACGCGTTCATCATCCACTCCCGCACCGCGTGTACCCATGGACCACTACCCATTGACCAGCCCAACTCCGTCAAACTATGGAAGCACAGAGAGCGTTCAGCAGCTGCCTAATTCCGCAACAACTGCCCCAAGTGTCCCAAGTGCACCAACTGTCCTAAGTGCTCCAGGTGCCCCGGACCTGGATGGCCTGGATGACCTGGATGAGCTGGATAGTCTGGAGGACCTGGACAATGACCATCTCACCATGCAGCGCGACCGCGAAAAGGCTGCCACGCCTCTACTGCCACCCCTCTTTACCAGCGCACCGCGGCCACCCCCCGCGCCACCTGCCGCTGCGCATTCTGTGGAGGTGTCGCCTGTGACTCCACCCACTGCCATGTTCCCGAGCACGCCTTATGCCTCGTCCAGATTACACCGCAGCAACCTCTCCTCCGACTCTGCCTCCATCCCGATGCTTATCTCCTCCGTCACCTCCCTGCCCGAGTCCCTTGCTACGCCAAACACCATCCCGACGCCAACAGAAGTCCTGCCGCCACCGCCGCTGAGCCGGAAAATGTCCACCGCATCTGTCCACCAAAATTACTCCAATGCAAATGCCAGACCCCCGAACCACGCCGCCCTCGTAGCGGCTCTCGAGCTCGAGCCGCAAGATGAGTGGTCTGACCGCCTCGGCCATGCCAACTTTACCATCAGCCCCAAGCCGTACCAGCTTGCCGATGCTGACGTGGACCTGGCCCTCGTCCAGGCTCTCCACGATGACTGGGCACAGGCGCGCACCAACTATGCCAAGCATCTCGTGCGCACCGGCGAGCACTACGGCACCACCTCCAACACGTACAAGCTGACAGAGGCCAAATGGGCTGCGACCGAGCAGGAATGGAAGCGTGCGCATGACGATGCCGTCCGTGTGCTGGAATCCAGGGGACTGGTCCACACCGCCAAGCTGGACTCGTTTCCGCTGCACCATAACATCTCGTCTGTCATCCCTCAGATTCTCGATCCCGAAGGAAAGCTGTTCCCTAACCGGGGCGATGAGGACATTGTCGGTCCCATGGACAGAGTCGAGCAGATGGTGCATGTCCATGGTACAGTCATGCCCAGTGACAAGCATGGTATCACCAGGTTTTTCCGAGGCCTGGCTGGCCGTGTTCGCGGGCGTTCGCAGTAACGTGCAATACTTGTGCAGTTATGATGCAGTCATTCTTGATTTTTCTTTTTGTTTTTCCCTTCCTTTTTTTTTCTTGTAAATTATGCGAGATACCCCGACACTCCTTTATGACTCGTTTTTTTTCTTATGCAGTTTATGCACTCAAGTGCTATGACGCCATGTATATCAAGCCCAGGATAGATAGAAAAAACAAGGTGGTAAAATATAATAAAATGAAACCAGTGATCCATTGTGGCAGAGACACCATATGGTGGTGAAATTTCGACTTTCACAGCCAGTACCGACCCCAGACTTTGTACTCTTCCTCTGTGCCACGGAACGAGAATGCGACCTCTGTGATATCCTCGAATCCCTCCGACGTCTGTGGTGCCTTGAACCGCGACGTGAAGCCGTTGAAAGCAATCCGCGGAAGGGCTTCGCGGTTATCGGGATTGTGCGACTTGTTGAGCGACCGAACGGCATCATTGTGCTCACATGTGGCCATGTCCGTCTTGAACCATACGCAGCGAACGGGAACATTGTGTTTCTTGGCGAGACTTGTCCACAAAGAGCGGGTGTTGGGATCTGGATTCGTGTTGTCTGGCATTGTTAGATCATGCATCAACATGGGAGAAGAAAGGGACAGCCAAAATACAGGAACATACCGATAGCAACGGACCGTCCCTCTTGCAGGTAGCCAGCGGCGGCCTTGAGGCACTTTTCTTTGGTTTTCAATGTGTCTTGGTTCACCCTCTCGTAGCCGAGCGGCTCCAGGTGCGTCCGGAAAAATGTGCTTTTGCCCGCACCCGGCGCACCGCAGAAAACGACCATGTCCGTCTTGTTCTTCTTTTCGAAAACAGTGCCATTGGCAGGCGTTGACGTTGACGACTCCATCATGGAATCGAATGGGTAGTCCTCCAAATTAAAGGTCCGCACAAACTCCTCCGGTGCCTCCCCCAGGAAATACTCTTCGGGCGTCTGGTAGGCCACGCCAAGATTGGCCGCAAGGTTTCGATCGCTGCAGCTAAAGTCCTTGGTCACGGATTTGCCGTTCTTGGTGCGAGCCGGACGCCCGCCGGCATCGCCGACATAGAAGCTCTGCTCCAAGTCGACGCCTCCCGCCTCGATACCCAGATCCTTGCACATCTCCGCCCACATGCCCGTCCGAGGTTTCCGAAAGATGTCTTTTTCTGTAGCCGCATATATGGCCGTCGGAAGATCCAGGTCGGACAGTATGGCATCGCACTTTTGCTTGAACTCGGACACGCGGTCGCGCTGAGGCTGTTTCGGCTTGGGCTTTTTCGACGTGTCGGGGTGCAGAGAGATACCGCCTTGGTTGGACATGATCACAATGTCGTATCTGCAGGGAAAGGTGTCAGAATGCGCCATACAAGACGACGCAAAAAAGGGAAAAGGAAAAACGCATGGCTCACCCGTCCTCATAAAGAGATCGCAGCCGCTTCGGAACGGAGCGGTCAAACCATTTCCAGTCTGAGCCGCCCTCGGCATGCTTCTTGCCGGATGATGTCGTGATCAGGGTAGAATCCTGTACATTTTGTGAGAAAGGAGCAAGACAGAGAATGCACATAATCTGCTAGCACGGACCAGATCAAATGCTGCAATCTTGCGCTGCCCCGGTGCCTGACGAGCTTCCTTGTCCTTGCCCGAATACTTGGCCACCAGCAGGCTTGTTGGAGTTTTCTCGTGCGAAGCTCGTTCTTCCCATGATACACGGCTCTTTGGGCGCTGAGATACTGGGGTAAAGAAGCTCGCAACAGAGCTCTCTGTTGAGGGTCAGGAGTTTGTGGCGAAACCGTCAAACACGCGACTGGCTACGTACTGGAAACGGTACTCTGAGCGGCGCGCTTCATGGGCGGTGGCGATATGGATGAATCTCGTGGGTTGGTCTTTCGCTTTCCACGCGGCGACAGCTTTGAGTCACTGTCCATTTGTGGTATCTTGGCCGAATGAATTAGATTGAGACGAGGTTGTTGAGGAGACGCGACATTGCGATGCGTGTAGAGAGGTCGCGTCGTTTGCAATTAGAGGCGTGAAGTCTAAATAACGAGGCTGATGCGTATTCACGTGATATGCACTAAGTGGGGCGACCTCACGCGGGAGCAATGCGGCAACTAGAGAAATAGTGCAGAGACCGTTTGGCGGCATGGGCGTTTGCTAGTGCTAAAACAGCTATGGAGCACTCCTGAACAGCCTGAACGCAGCCTCCGACGCCTACTTGCCATTGACAGTCTCGTCATCCAGATCCTCAAAGCGAGTGGCAGGACTCAACAAAAGACCAGACAATATCATCATATTGTACCTGCCAGACTGGTCGTCCTTGATCGGCATCGGCTTGGGCATGTTGGCCAAACGGCTAGTGAAGCCCCTCGAGCGAAGCTGTCCCAAGACACGCGCCGCCTTGATCGCCTTGATCTCCGCATCGCTCAGTCCGCCAACCTCGCTGGCCAGAGTTTTCCAGAACGCAGCAACCAAATCGTCGTAGTCTGGGAACCTCGTCCACCCATCTCTCAAATGCAGCTCGCTCACGAGATCCTGGAGCTTGTGCAGATTCGTGCCAAAGGGAGCAATCTCTGCTTCCGCCCAGTCCACGACACCGACCAGACGGCTCGTCTCCTTGTCCACCATAATGTTGCACCACGACCATGGGGAGCGACAGGATACTCGGCAGGGAGGCTAGAGTGTGGCGGATGATCGAGTGGAATCGATCGGGCAAAGCGGCAAGCAGCTGCTCGAGCTCGCCTTGGTATGTCGCGGACAAAGCGTCGATGTAGGATCTGCCCACTGCCTGCGGGGCTTTCCAGGCCAGAGCGAAGAACCTGTAAAACTGTTGTCAGCAACGTTCATCCGCGCCGACGGCAAGACACGTACTTTGCAACATCTTGCACGAGGGCCAACCGACGCGCCATATTCTCCGGCGTTTCCACAGGGAATCCATGTTCAAGAACGTGATCCAAATGACTGACACCCCCCACTCGCGTCATGACATAAACGAGGAGAGGTTCATGGCCAGCTGTCGTCGTATCCTCCCCAAGCTGCTGCTTGAAGGATGCTTTGGGAGCGAAATCGCCAAAGATCTCGCGTGCCAAGGTAGACGTCTTGGTCTTCAACTCCAGGGACTTGAGGCGGAATTGAACGACGAATTCAAGCTTCGGCCCCGCGTAGACTGTGTAGGAACAGACGCCTTGCACAACGACAGGCACAGCCCTCTCGCCGCCGACAAGTCGAACCGCTAGCTCGTCACATTCTTCCCGTCGTACTAGAGTCTTGGTGAAAAACGTCGCAATCTCGTCGTCGACGGCGTACACCTCGTTCGTTGTCGCCATGTCGTGGGGCGTTGAAGGAGTAGTGAAGTGGAGAATGTGGGGGTTTTTCCGCTCTTCTATTGAGACGACTACCGAAAGAAGCATAAATACCCTCAAGATTCCAACTGAACAACTGCACTTTAACGTCACAACCTCGAAAATTACAAAAATAGCTTATGACAAGCCCGTGAAGAAGCCGCCCCCGACTCCGCACCCTTCGTCGCAGTGAGCCTAAAGGCGAGTGCCTTTGTGCTGGTTTTGGTTAAAGGAGCTTTTCGGTGCTTAAAGACTGATCTTCAAGGTCAATCATTTGCGATGATTTTCCTAGACAGCTAGTAATATTTCAAGCTCTCTTGCCTCTGTGCACCATGTGTTCTTTTAATTTTTTATTTGGATACTATTTTTAAAGGAATTGAGAAGGTCTTATGTTACCCTAAATCAAGCTTTCCGGGTCATCAAATGTGGGGTTCGGGGCGTTCACTGTGGATACAGCGTATTACGTCGATGTCGATCCCTGCCGTTGTTCCCAGGGCGCCTTGGCCTCCGCCTCCCAGTATTACCTTGATCGACACCCTGGTCGGAGATGGAGTTTACGCGGAAATCTACCGCCAACAATCTTTTCTGTAAGGCGGCAAGCCGGGGAAGTATTTCTTGGCAGAGTATATAATCTCCTAGACCCCTATGACCTTCCTCTCCATTTCCTTAAAACAATTCATCGTCTTTCAACTGTCGTCAGCATCGCGCGCGTTCATATTGTCATTTCCCACAGCATCCACCACATCCACCGCCATCATGACCGACTTTGCGAAAAAGACCATCCCCGCACGCGGTGCCAGCCCCGACGTCAAGGCCGATGCACAGCGCATCTTTGACGTCTTGAACAGCGGCGGGCTCGTGCTGATGCCGACCGAGGTGGGCTACGGCCTTATTTCGTCGTCCAAGGAGGCCATTGAGCGATCCTTTGCCGCCAAGAAGCGTGCGCCGAACCACACCCAGGGCATTTTGGGCACGATTGGCCTGCACCAAAAACTGCACATCCTGCCCGACGAGACGCACGAGATGATCCGTGTCCTGCATCAAGACCTGGACCTGTCTTTTGGCGTCGTCGCGCCGTTTCGCAAAGACCACCCCGTCCTATCCCATTTATCCGAGGCAACACTGGCCAACGTCACCAAACCCGACGGCACGGTGGCCATGTACCTCGGTGGCAGTTCTTTGTTGTTGGAGCTCGGACGCATCAGCGACGAGGCGGGCGTGCTCCTGTTGGGATCAAGTGCTAACATTACGGGCTCGGGCCAAAAGTTCCGGCTCCAAGACATGGACCCGGAAATCATGGAGGCGGCGGACATCATTGTCGACTACGGCCTGCAGCGGTACCACGTGTATAAGGGCCGGGCGTCGTCCATCATTGACTTTGCCAATATGAAGACGGTGCGCGTGGGATCGTCCTACGAGTTAATTCGGGAGCGGATGCAAAAATTCTGGGGCATTGAGCTGTCACCGGACCCGGACTACCCTTAAGGATGTAGGGGAAGTCTAGGAGGATTGTTACCTAGAGTTTCAAGGGTGTCATGATCGTATTCGTACAAGACTTGTGTGGGCTAATTAGAAGCCGTAATGGAATTGAATAAATTGTTTTTCCTTGCTTGTACGAGTTGTACAGTTATAGGAGCCGAGTTGAAGACTAGAATTCAAAAATATTACAATAAGATGGAAATCAACACTAAAAAATAAATCCGCCAAAAATTAATCCGCCGATGACTGGTTTAACTAGGGGAGAGCGGACGGGATCCCGTATTGTCCTGTATCGATAGCCATATGTGGAAGGTTCTGTCGATGTGTAACCTAGTAGAAATAGGAGGTTGTCCCCGATAATATTAACAATATATAATTTTAAAATATATAGTAAAATATTAAATTTAAAATAGTGCAATACTTTTCAGGTATCTACTAAACTAATCAATGTAGTCTTGTGTGTTGACACACTCTAATGACTTTTGCACTCCTTCTTCTTCCCTCTCTTCCTGTTTACGCCACCTCCGACGGTGCCTTTGTCTCGTAGTGCTCCGCCGGGTCCAACTCCTTGGTGGTGACGCTGTCGTTCTCGAGGCTCTCGCCCATGGCACCCATGCTGGCGTCCCAGTGCAACTTGATTTTGCCACCGGTAAACAGAAGATCGATCTGCTCGAGGCTGAGATTGCGCGTCTCCGGATAAAAAAAGTAGATGAGGGGCATAAAGAAGAAGTTGAAGACGCTAAAGTAGATGTAGGTCTTGTAGCCGATACTGTTGATGCTAACGGGGGTGATTTCAACAACGAGGAAGGTGAAGATCCAGTTGGAGGCGGTGGCCAAGGCAGCGGCACGGGTGCGGATAGCCAGCGGAGCATATTCGGCGGGTACTAAAAGGACTGTTAGTGACTGTGACAGAGAGACATGAGAGGAGACGGAGAGGAGACGCACACAGCCAAGGAATAGCCAACAGGCCGACGGCGAAAAAAAAGTTAAAGAGGAAAAGCATGACGGCGGCGGCAATACCCGCGGGCTGGCTGCCATTGTGGACCGTGCCGGCCAGAACGGCCATGCAAGCACCCTGGCCCGCGCAGGCAAATAGCATTAGATTACGGCGGCCGGCGCGGTCGATGAGCCAGATGGGGATCAACGAGGAAAGAAAAAAGGAAATGCCGTTGAAACCGGACAGGAGCAGCGAGAGGTTGTGCGATATGCCGGCCGATTCCTGGAAGATGACAGGGGCGTACTGCGGACGTTGCGTTAGTAAACTTTCCAAGAAGGGAGACGAAGACGATGTACAGGAGAATTGGGCACGAACGTAAATAATGAGGTTGGCGCCAGACAACTGTTGGAAAAACTGGCCACCAATGCCGAGCATGGTGCGGTAAAAGAACTTCTGGTCGCCATTCGTGAGGAGGGTACGGTAGTTGCTGGCAGCCGATGCCACGCGCTCCTCCTTGACGGCGTGGTCAATCTCGTTGAGAGCACGTGTAAACCGCTCGTCAGTTGGATCGAGAGACTTGGCATTGCGGTGGATGGCCCAGAGAACATGGCGGGCCTCGTCGTGGCGGTCGTGGGCAATGAGCCAGCGAGGAGACTCGGGCAGCACCAGGATGCCGGCAAAGGTGGCAACGGCAAACAGAATCTGCAGAGCCAGCGGGAAACGGAACTGCTCCGGACCTGTCGTAAAGCTCATGCCGTAGTCGACCCAGTAGGCCATCATGACGCCAAAGATGTTGATGGCAAGCTCGATAGCCAAACCTCGACCGCGGTCGTGGGAAAGCATAAGTTCGGAGTGCCAGACGGCTGGTAAAAGTTATTAGATGACGAAGCAGATGTTTGAACAATAAAGAGTAAAACGTAGGTCATACGAATTGTTGCAGTGTTGAGGCCGTTGCCGAGACCAGCGACAATGCGGCCGACAATGAGTTGCGGAATGCCGTAGGAGCTCGCCTGCAGAGCGGCGCCGATGCTGAGGACCGTGCAACCGAGAAGAATACATTTGCGACGACCGAGAGCCTCTCCAAACAGCAGGCAAAAGATTGCACCAAAGAAGCAGCCGATCTCGTAAAGGGCGACGACGGTGCCCTGGAGGGACGAACTGCCGCCGCTGTTGGTGTCGATGGATGGGAACTGGCTCACAAAAGCATCGCCAGTCAGCAAACCGGACATCACACCTTGGTCGTAACCGAAGAGCAGGAAACCAGAGCCGGCTGTGGCCGTGATAAGCCACCCCAGCGGGCGGC
This sequence comes from Intubia oerlemansii, assembly GCA_020002355.1. Classification (NCBI taxonomy): domain Eukaryota; kingdom Fungi; phylum Ascomycota; class Sordariomycetes; order Ophiostomatales; family Ophiostomataceae; genus Intubia; species Intubia oerlemansii. The sequence continues at coordinate 111,530 of JAGKRZ010000097.1, forward strand.
CAATTGTCAAGACCATAATGGGGGACTGTTGCTGCAAGGAAGGGAATAAAAAGAGAAGGCAAAGAAGTAAAAGGGAAAAAAGAAACCCCTCCCAATAAAAACCAAAAAAAAAAAGACTGTCGACTGTCAAGTGATAAAATTAAAAGTTCTCGTGATATCAAAAGACAAAGATTGTCTGCAGTCGAAGACGATGGTCAAGATGACGAAGACGATGAGCCAAGCTGGTCATATATACATGGCCAAGACTCTGTCGTTTTGTTATGTCTGACGAAAGGATAAAGATACAAATAAACTAAACGGCATAGCATGGCATTGCGTCTTGGCTCAGATGTTGAATTGTTGTCGTAAGGCCTGACAAGGCAATGATGTGCGTCGAATAGTCGGAGCCCCTGTACCCCGTACCCATTACACGTCATGTTTTTGGATGTTTTTTGTCTCTTGTTGTCGTGTGGTGCTTCATATTTTGCGGGGTTGGCTGCCAACCGAACAAAAGAAACTGGAATAAAACAGGTTTCGCCTCCTCCGCTTCTCTCCACGATTGAATCCTGGAATCCTGGAATCCTGGAATCCTGAAATCCTCGAATCCTGGGGCCCGGGGTCGGTGATGTGGTTCGTCTCCCCACACCCGGAAAAAAACCAAAGACGACAAGAAAAGAAGGTCGAAGGAAGAACGATACGATGGGAAGAAGAAAGTTTAAAATCTTGAGGGCTCTAACATCAAACGGGCAGTCCCAGGCGCCTTACTACCAGAGCTAACCCTAAATCAGGCAATCTGTGCCGCCGCCACGCTACATATGCCGGTGAGGCATGCATGTTTGTGGGGAGACCGGCTACGGAGAGTGCGTGAGGATGAGATGGACCAGGGACGGGCATACGAAGAGCCAAAGAAGGCCTAGGTAGACGGCACATCAGTCTGAAAAAGTGGAGACCTGTCAAGGGGTTCAGGGTCGCCCTTTCCATATTAGGAAAGCATAAGCACCTTTTGGCACTTGCCAACTGTCGCTTACGCTAGTAAGCGCAGACTCCGGAACCAACATCTTCAAAACATTCACGGCCACAAGCCATTCATCCATCGATCGTTGCCGCAGCATCCATCATAGCCGCACCTGTGTCTAATCATAAACGATAGCCACGTTGACCATGTGTTAGGCATATCTTGTTCCGCGCTCTTCCGAACACCCGTGGGCCCGCACTATCTGACACGTCGTAACAGTTGCAGGGTGGCCCACATCCGAACATCCAGAGATGAGTACCCATCGTGTCTACGCGCTGGAAGCGCCGTCTGCGACAATGACAACAGCACAATCGGCGACGGCAGCGACAAGTACACCAGAGACAACCTCGACATCCCCCATGGCAACTTCCGCCTGGGCACGGGTTGCAAAGACGCGCTCGCGCAGCGGTTGCCACAACTGCCGTCGGCGTAGGCGCAAGTGTGACGAGCAGCGGCCGACGTGCCAAGGATGCCTGCGGCGGAAAGAGACGTGCGAGTGGGGGATGCGCGTCACCTTCCGCCGCCCAAACACTCTGTCTTTGAACGGGGACTTGCGGAGGAGAGGCGGTGATTTCCGGTCCGGTGTACGGTCGGGCGATGTATCCTCACCCACGAACACAACGGACAGTCTCCACCGGGAGACTGCCTCCTTGCCCGCTCAGCAGACCACACTGAATTCCACCCACCATGCCCACCACAACCGCGATCATCACCACAGCAGCCCCGGCTTTTTCTGCCGTGGAGGTTATGACGACGATCAGTACAATAGCCACAACAGCCATGACACTCCCAGTGCATACTCTCCGACTGTCTCCCTCCCTTCAGCCCCCCGCGAACCGCTTCAATATGGCAACAGAATTCCTGCGGTCGTTGCACCGTCTGTGCCGACAACCATACCGACGGTCCTCGGCAGTCTAGACACCGACGACAGTGTCATTGCCACGCTCGTGTCATTAAGGCAAGGTCCTCATAACAACCGGCCAAGAGATAGAGATGGGAGGGAGGCAAGAGGCAATCTGCCGCATGCAGAGGCGTATGGCTTCGACAATGCTTTCTTTGGCAACGACGCCTTTTCCCAAGATTACTCCCCCTCAACCCCACCCTCCATAGACGACACCATCTTCTGGCCCGGTTCAGCCTACCACGAACTACACTCGACACTCCGAAGTCACATTATCTACGAAGTGCGGTCGAATGCACCAACACGGCCATGTACACCGGCAGGACGGGACAGTAGTGGCAGTGGTGGTGGATGCGGGAGCCATGGGAGCCATGGCAGCCACGAGGGCAGCGCCAATGTGATTAGCATTGACGGGGGTGGAAAGAACCAGGGCCATACAGAACAGACGACGGATACGCCGGCTGCCACCGCATGGGATGGCAACACACACGACTGGCCAGCACACCTTTTGTCTGACGACCACGAAGCACCAGCCTTGTCTCAAGACGAGGAGCTGTCGCTATGGACCAACTGGTTCGAGGAGATTGCGCCGTGGCTGGACAAGTTCGACACACAGCGGCACTTTCAGCATGTGCTGCCGACCATGGCACAGTCGTGCGAGTCGCTCCGGTATGCGATGCTGGCGTTGTCTGCACGGCAGATTGAGAGGAAAGCGGAGGAGGCGGAGTTGGCGGAGGAGGCCGAGGAGACTGAGGGCGACAAGTCTGGCCGCAGGGCAGCCAAACGTCGCCGCTCTGACCGCCCCGGACACACCGGCCGCAGCCTTACCCTCTACCAACAAGCCATCCATCTTTTATTGCCCAAACTACATACACGTTCAACATCCGTTATTGCGGCGTGTCTTGTGTTGTGTGTCCTCGAGATGATGAGCTGCTCGCCCAAAGCATGGCGGCGGCACCTTGACGGCTGTGCGGCACTGTTGCAGGCGGTGGGCTGCCACGGCTTTGTTGGTGGCGTCGAGCAAGCTTTGTTTTGGTTGTTTGCGCGCATAGACGTATGCGGCGGGCTCATTTCGTCAGTACGCACGCTGATTCCAACACGTTTGTGGGTGGGTGGCCCAGCGGACACACACTATGACGCTGACAACCTCGGTTCGCAGTTTGATAGAGCGGATGCGCGCGGTTTCGACATGGCGGCAAACCATGCCATCTACTTGATGGCACAAGTGATGGACTTGTTGTATACCGAGCCGGAGGTGGCCAACGACAAGGGCAACCTTGGAAGACGGCACGGACGATCTCATGGATCTCATGGATCGCCTCCGCCGCCCGTCTGGAGCGATGCCTACAAAGCGCGCTGGCTGCGTCTGTGGTGCCGTGTTGAGGACTGGCGAGCACGTCGACCTGCCGAATTACACGAAATTCTCACCATTCCTCCGTCCAAGGAGGCGGTGGCAGCTGGAAGATCGACGTCGCCATTTCCCACCTTGCTGTATAGCAACCCAGCCGCCATCTCGGGCAACCAAATGTACCACACGGCTGCTCTCTTGTTGCTGCAAAACCTGCCGTCATCTGTCCGCTTCTCTCACTTGGCGTCGCTGTCCCCATCGCCACGAGCGCCGCCTCGATCTGCTCTGTGGCACGCCCGCCAAATCTGCGGCATTTCGCTCACCAACCACCACCACGGCGCCTGGACTAACAGCATCCAACCACTGTGGATTGCCGGTCGTTGCATGAGCCACGTATCAGAACACCGCGCGATCCTGTCGCTGCTGCGACGGATCCAGCGGGAGAGTGGGTGGGCTGCGCAGTGGCGGGCGGACGATCTCATCGAGGTCTGGGGAGATTGAGCGCGAAAGGATCCAGCCGGTTGTTGAAAAAAAAAAAAAAAA